>JANCMA020368269.1:0-21374 GCA_024336925.2 Zoanthus solanderi | reverse complement strand
TCAATTGACGTCATATCCGCCTTATTACATATGCGCAGTTTTTGCTGGAGGTCAAGCAGAGTTGGCGTCCTGCTAAACAGACCGAACAACAAGAGACAAAATGCCTTATGCTTGTGTTGTTTTGGGGTGTTCGAACAGATCAAATCGAGAAAAAAATAAGAGTTTTTTTAGAGTACCTCATGAGGTGCCCAGAAGGGGAGAAAGGATGAGAGATTTCTCAAAGCGACGTCGGGAAAGATGGCTTTCTAACCTTTCGCTGCAGTCGAAGGGAGCTGAATCGAACTACGCTCGTGTTTGCAGCGATCATTTTGTAAAAGGTTTGTAATTCCTATGATAATATAACATGTATTTGATGTAATATTGATTTTAAGTATTTAATTTTTGATTTACAAAGTGCATATAAACGTAAAAGGTCCTTGTGAAGTTGATTTGTGTCAGTTTTTTTGATCAAGATGGCGGACCAACATTTGTTTACGTTCTGTAATATCTAATAGGACAACCCAGCAAACTTTACGATGATGGTGACATAGATTGGGCACCAACACTGAAACTCGGCCATGGGAAAGTGAAGCAGCAGACGGAGGATGAAGTAGAAAGAACTGTTCGAGCACAGTCGCGAGATGAGAAGAAGAGACGTTCGGAGGGCGCCGAGATTTTACTTGGGCTTCACAAAACCATGAGGTTCGAGCGGACCACAACAGATGAAAAGATTAGGCAAGAACCAGAGCCAAAATTCCGTGATGTTTCGTGTCAAACAGACCTGAGCCTCGAAGATCTTGATCGACTGGATGAAGAGTTAGGAACTCTCAATGTTCAACTTTATGAGCTGCGGTCCAAGGCTCTTGATACTAATCTTAGCAAGGAGTCATTTGAGAAAAGTGACGAGAAGACAAGATTTTACACTGGACTCCCGAACGTCTTAGTATTGATGCAAGTCTTTATGTTATGTGAACCCTATATCACAACCACAGCAAGGTCTTCGCTTGACAAGTTCCAACAGCTATTACTGGTTCTCATGCGTTTAAGACTTGGCTTGCCACTTGCAGATTTGGCCTACAGATTCAGGATCTCCTTGCCAACTGCATCCAGGATCATGCACAAACTCATAAACATTTTACATCAGCGTCTCGAATTCCTGATCGAGTGGCCTGAGCGTAATATGCTGCAAGCAACTATGCCAATGGACTTTAGGCTTGCTTTTGGATCTAGGGTAGCAGTTATCATAGACTGCTTTGAAGTTTTTATAGAGCGACCATCAAACTTACTTGCCAGAGCACAGACTTGGTCAAACTACAAACACCATAATACTGTTAAGTTTTTAATTGGAATTGCTCCTCAAGGACTGGTTACATTTATATCACGTGCAGGGGGTGGAAGGGTTAGCGATAAAAGAATTACTGAGGATAGTGGACTGCTAGATAAGCTGTTGCCAGGAGATATTGTACTAGCAGATCGCGGATTTAATATTGAGGACAGTGTTGGACTATGTTGTGCTACATTGAAAATCCCTGCATTTACCAGAGGAAAGTCACAGTTGTCTCCACATGAGGTAGAGGAAACCAGGAAGATAGCTAGTGTACGAATTCATGTGGAGAGAGTAATAGGCCTAGTAAGAAGAAAATATCAATTTTTACAAAGCAGGGCAGTGGCTTTAGAGAACATGACAGTTAAGGAAGGAGACACTCTAGCAGTTGTAGATAAGATAGCAGTAATTTGCTGTGCTCTCACAAATTTATCAGAATCAGTTGTGCCCTTGGAGTAATTATATGGAAACTCAAGAGTTTAATTTTGAACAATTTTAATTCTAGCAAAATGGTTAACCCTCATGGAAAACAGTATTTCAGTCAAATTTGTGTTTGGCAATTCTTAGCAGGCATATAAAGTCAAGAAACTGTGTTATATTTTAAAAGATTCTTTGACTAGAAAAATGACTTGTCTCATTGCAAATAAGTCAAGATATAGTGTTTTGTTTTAAATCATAACAGTACACGCTTTTTTTATAAGAACCAGTAAATTTTGCTGAGGCTCATTCTTAATTTTTTGGCGATTTCAACCTCAATTTGTTCTTAATTTGTTCTTATTTCTGTGAGCGGTTTTTGTTGAAGAAAAAACAAAATAAAACAAGGTCAAGGGAAAATGAAACGCCTTGCGAAACATGTATTGTACGGCTGAATTTAGAGGTCAACTATCTTCATTGTTTGTTCAGCAGTCTTTACAGTGAATCTTTTTACGTTTTATGATGTATCGCTAAGTTTTAGTCAATTTTCTATCACAAAATTTTTCCTATTATCAAGCCTCAGCCTAAGCTTGTTCTTAAATTGTTCTTAAATTTTGGCAAATTTGAGCCTCGTTGTTCCTATAGAGTTGTTCTTATAAAAAAAGCGTGTAACGTATTGTAAAGCATCCATATTTGAAATATGTAACTGTTGTGTATTGCTTAACCAAGAATGAAGTATCAATTGTCAGAACAATAAATATATATATATATATTTACTAACACTGTTTTATCTTCGAAATAAACTTAATTGGGAATGAATTTTGGCTAATTTTGCTGTTTTAATGCTTTCTTTGTGTTTCACATATAAACTTTTATTCAGGAATATATATATAATTAAGGTTTTCAAATATGTTAGCAGTAACTATATGGTTGGGATGTCCATGAAAATACTCATTTAATTACCAATACTGTAGACTGTATAAATGTTTATTTATGTCAATATTCTTAATTCTTATCAAATTATAGCACATTCTATTTACAATAATAATAAATAAGGTTAAGTTTTAATTATAAGTCAGCTTAAACTTGGTGATTCTTTGATTGAAACCATATATTTTGACTGGAATTATATTTGAAAACTAACTGTTTTTTATAAAAAATATACTAACTGATCAACAATAATTTAAAACAATTACAGCTAAAAAATTGAATCTTTCTGGTCAAACTGGAACAACAAGGAACACAAATGCAAAAACCTAATTATAAGTGTTTGGTGTACATCCAATGGTAAATATAAAGATAAAATAATATGTAATTTATATTGAAAATATCACTTGACATTATAAAGCATATGCATATATATTAATTCATGAAATCCAAAAAAAAAAATAATTCATGAAATCAATTTCCTATGCTGACCTACAGCTACTGGATGTGGAGCTCAATACAGAATGTTTTGTAAACTTTTTTCCTAAAACTTCAGGGAGAATACATTTTTTGAAAAAGTTTTCTGCCTTGGGTTGAATTTTTTCCCAGAACTCCTGATCAGGTAAAAATCGCTCGATGAATAAGTCACATTTGTTCCAAACTATAAAGTCACAGTACTCTGCTTGAGTGATGTGCAGTTGGGCCTGAACTTGATAATAGTATGAGTGAGACCTGTCCAGCTTCACACTGCCATCAACATCTTTGATTAGGCAAAAGCCTTTTTCTCCGGCACAGGCTGCAAGATTTTCCTTTACTTTATAGCAGTATGGCCACTGAAATATGGTAGTGATTACATGGCCATTAGTATAAATTCAATCATTTTTAAGATATGATGGGAAAAAAGGGAATAATCTGGCAAAAATATTTAAGGTGATTATTTTCAAACAACTATATAAGCATTGAAATATATTATTTAAGAAGTGCTCTTGCCATATTGATATTTGCTATATTTGGTTCTGAAAAAAAAATCCTTAATAAAAGTCAAATTGTCTGTGCAGCAAAAGCTAGGGTTTATATTAATCATGTACCTTATTTTCACAAAGTCCAGTGCCATGGCAACTACATTGTATGACTCCATCGGGCGTGGCTCCCATATATGGCCACTTCATATTTAGACAGAGACCACTATCTGCGACTGAAAAGCCATCATAGTCAGTTTTCATTGCTGCCTCATAGTCTCGCCTTGCCATAACTTCATGCTTGCATCCATAACTGTAGAATAAATATATTCAAATTTAATTTTGATCCCAGTGAGTTGTTGTTCCAAGGACAGCTACAGGCAACCAATTTGAGGGGAGGGGTATGTTTTGACATGTATATGTACTGTATGAATTAAAAGAAATTATGAGTTTCTATGAGGAAGCATAATATTTTTATTATGATAATAACTTTAATCTATTTAAGTGTCAGCTGACATAGCAGTCTAGACTAACTAAATAGAGAAAAAAGACTAAATGGGGACACTATTCTGTTTCTTTCCTCTTCCATGCTTTGAGTATTAGGGAAAAAATATACTTGCCTGGTAGCTGATGTTGAGAAGCGATAAACTTCTGGATAGCAAATGGCCTTGATAAGGCTTTTCGCAGGGTTTTCTAAGTTGGTATGAATTACTTGCTTCAGTTTGGATGCAGTTATCTTTCCTGCTCGCTGTCTGAACCAGATCCTGGAGCCTGCCTGCTTCCGAGTCTCCCTCTCCACAGTCCTGATCTGGGCAGCAGTGAGGTCTGGCAACCGAAAATCTTTGCAATACTTTTCTAAGCTTCCTGGGGATAATTCCAGAGCCTCTTCAGTTCTGAAGTCCATTGTTGACTTGGGGAGAATGGCTGTGGCTGACTTTGGGATAAACTTCTGATGGTACAGCTGTTTCATCATGAGCGAGGCACTCCTTGGACAACTCTTGTTTAGTTCTTCAAAGAATTTTTTGTATGTTGGTGAACCAGGAGCAACACAGGGACAGGACTTGAGGGGGGCCTTGTGTTCCTTAATGTCTGAACCAGAGATGGCTAGATCCAGTTTTTGCTTCTTAGCTTTTGCTGATGAAAAGTCAATATCTGCTACTGGGGCCACAGGAATCTGAAAATTATTTCAACAACAAGCAATTAACGAACAAAAGTAGTTTCGTGGCATATGATATTGTTACAGAAAAAATAATTCGGGCGAGATTCACAAAAGCATCATGGCAAAAAGCATAACTCTACTTTACCTTGTTTACATGGTAAATATATCGATCGATCACTTTCGATTGGCTTTATATCGAAAAACTAAATGTTCGTTTGTTTATTCTTTACTTACCCTGCCATACAGTTACAGTGCGCTGTAACGACTTCTCCATCTTGTTTTATTAGCAACCACGTCTTCAGTGGTGTCTCCGATGATCTCTGAGAATGATTTACCTGAAAAAGAAACGCACACTTTCTTTGAGTACGGTTTGATTACAGTTGAAACTATAGGGTTGCGCTTTTCTGAATACAACTAAAAATCAAGTCAAATATATACTTACCCGAGCAAAAACTATGCAGGTTTTGTCTTTAAGCTCTTTCACGCCAATTTCCTTGACCCAACCACAAACGAAGAAGTTGTATGCCTCCAAACTCTTCCACGCTTTCATTTCCTTCGCGGTATAAAATGATGTCTGCAGGACGAGGTAGTTGCATATGTCAGGGAACTCTACGGCGGGGTATTTGGAAAGATGAGAACTTAAATCTCTCTTTAAGAGACAGAAAGGGTCGTTGCCATCACATAGTTTCACTTTTTGAAGATATCTGCTGCGCGTTCTCTCATCTAGCCCTCGAACATACTCCGACATTTCACATGCTCTTCGCTCTGCGGCCGCCATTTTGATTTAGTTGACCTCCAGTAAATCACCGGAAGTGAAAACTATAAAAAATGTGACGTCATTGAAACCCAAGAATTGGCTATATCATTTAATATGTAAATGATAAAAAGCAAAGGACCCAGAATACTTCCTTGTGGTACTCCACATTTAATAGCTAACTGGGAAGATGATTTACTATTAAACACAACATATTGTTTCCTATTTCTCAAATAATTTTCTATCCATTTTAGTGCAAGTCCTCTAACTCCATAATGTTCAAGTTTACAAAGTAATATTTCATGATTTACAGTGTCAAAGGCTTTTGCCAAGTCTAAAAAGACACCCACTGATAATTCTTTATTGTCAATTGATGAGGAAATTTGATTAATCATTTGTAAGATAGCTAAATTAGTTGAGTAGCCTGAGCGAAAGCCATATTGATGTTCATACAATATGTTGTATTAATCAATAAACATAATCAGTCTATTGTATATTATTCTTTCAAAAAACTTGGAAAAAGCAGGAAGAATAGAAATTGCCTATAACTATTGAATTTGGTATGGCAATCACTTTTATAAATAGGAATTACTTTGGCAATTTTTGTATTACTAGGTACAGTACCTGTTGAAATAGATAAGTTGATAATATAGGACAGAGGCTTGGCAAGTGAATCAATGTTTGATTTGATATCAGCTATGTGAACTCCATCAAAACCTGGAGATTTCCCTGATTTGAAACTAGTGGAAAGTTTTATAATCTCATCTTCTGAGACTGGTTCTAAAAAGATTGTTTCATTGATTCTATTGGTTAGGAAAGTTTCTGGTATGATGTTTGAGGGTTTTATCTTACTCGCAAGATTTGGACCAATGTTGGTGAAATATTCACAGAATTTATTAGCAATAGTTAGGGGATCACTTAATTCTTTTCCATTGAAATTAAAGATAGTAGGTAATCGAGGTTTGGTCTTCCTTTTATTAATGACTTCTTTTATAAGTTTCCAGGTAGACTGCAGATTCCCTTTAGCAGATTCAAATTTAGAGTCATAGAAGTTACGCTTTGATGTTCTTAATAAAATATGAAGTTTGTTTTTGAAGGTTTTATATGTTGCTTCAGAAGAAGGATTGGGGTTGCGTAAGAACTGTTTATATAATTTGGATCTAGTTTTGATAGATGCTATAAGTCCTTGAGAGATCCAAGGCTTGCTATGCAATTTTGTTTGTTTTCGTGTCAAGGTTTTCATTGGAAAGCATTTTTCATATATATTTTTATAAGTTCTTACAAATAAGTCATATGCATTATCAGGGTTACTGCAACACAAAATATTGGTCCAGTCACAATTTCTTAACTCTTCACTAAATTGTTTCTTATTAGCATTGGTAATCTGTCTCTTTGTTTCTGTGACGTGCTTGGTCTCATTGTTTGATTGTTGAAAAAAAATTGAAAAAATAGGCAAGTGATCAGAAATGTCTGTAAGAAATATGCCATTTAAAAATTGATAAAAATGATTGGAGCAATTGGAAAAAATGTTACCAATACATGTAGCTGTGTGTGAAGTGATTCGAGTAGGACGGTTAATCATTGGCAACAAAGAGTGCGAGTACATTACATCAAGAAAATCATTAGTGCCCTTATGTTGCTGATATTTTAAAAGGTCTATGTTGAAATCACCCATAAGATAACAGTCTTTTGTTTCCTTTGTAAATTATGACAATATACTATTCAGGTTGTCCATAAGCAATGACAAGTCTGCACTAGGAGGTCTATAAATAATCCCAATAATTGCATTTTTTTGATTGGGTCTTAAAATTTCAATAAACAATGATTCAATGCTGTGTGAGTCAAAAACAGCAATATCTTTTCTTAGTTTAAAATTTACATCATTCTTTATAAATAAGCCTATACCACCGCAGACCTATCATCACGAGATTCATGAATAAAATCATATCCAGAAATGTTGATATAGTCGCTATTTTTATCTCTGTTATAAAGCCAAGTTTCAGTTATGTCTATAACTGTAAAAGCGTGGTTTATAGTAGTCAAAAAATCTGTTAGATTAGTAAGGTTCTCATTAATGCTACGAGCGTTTAAGTGAAACAATGAAAAAGGATTGTAATTCAAATTCAAATTCATTTTCGAGTTGATTTCATTAAATTGGTCAGAAATATAGTACTTGCTATCAAAAGTAAATGAATATTGCGAATCTGGATCCAAATAAAACGTGTTGGTAACACTTTGTTCAGTAATATGAATTGGGTTAAAAGCCAAGGTTTCTAAGCGATCTTGTTGCAATCTAATTGTACCGTATTGCAGTTCAAATAAAGCAGTTTTGAAAGATTCGTCGTCTAGATGTACAAACGGCAAATCATAGTCATGAGTGCTATTAGATCTAATCATTTATAGTAGGATACTAAAAATGTAATTAACCAAAATAAGTTCATAGTCACATATTAATAGTATTTGCAATATAAAGGATCACTTAGCTGCGTATATGAGTATCATCGCTAATTTTCACAGTTTGACCTGAATCTCGTTTATAGTTTTGTGAATTACTCTCTAGAGTCTTCATTTTGATGATCAAGAGTTTTCTGTTGTGTGTTGGAGACTGTTCGTGGGGCAGGCAAGCCAGGATCAGGTCCAAAAGAAGCAAACATCGGTTGTGAGAATGATTGTGACATGTGTCCTGCAAATGGCGGATTGTAGAGGTTAATTTAGACGCTGGGCATTCCACACCTAAAAGCTATATTTATTGTAAATGTAATTTAACCAGAAATACTAAATGATGTAAATATAGGGAAATCGATGTAAATTATTTACTTTAATGGAATGCAAATAAATGATTTGATTTGATTGATTTGATTTGATAATTAAATGTACATATTGTGATTTACATCCATTGTACTGTTACTTTTTTGTCAAATTTAGGGAAAAATTAAAAACCTCTATTAAACGGTCAACCTCTATATTAAGCGGTCATTTCAGCCAAAGTCCCAAGCGTAACCGCTTAATAGAGGTTCGACTGTATTTACTTACATTTTTGTTTTTATGGTACTTTAATACACCCTTTCTTTAAAGCTAGTTTCTATGGTAACTGTAAATGTGTTTGATTGATCAAAAATGATTAAAAATTCTACAGTGTTTCTTTTTTGTTCTTCCGCCTGCAGAACATATTTTTCTTGCATTGTAAAGGCTCACTTCAGCACCCTCGATTTAGTGAAGTTTGAAATCATACCATTTTACATGCACTTCTGGTTTCACCGCTTCAGCAAAATGAGGACCTACTTTGAAATTATTATTGAAGTATAATTTAAGAATGATATAAGGCTCGACAAAATGTCAAACATTTTGAAAATCGCGAGGCTCGGAAAAAGTACGAAACAGTTAGACTTTGTCATAGTCTTGATAAGACTTTTCTTTCATTTTGATGACAAAAAATATTTATTGCAGTAGCTATCAAGATCAAAACAGTAAGACGGTCATTTCATCACGGCATAGCGGAGTCAGTAAAGTTTGGTGAAAAGAGGTATAAAGGTTATCGATAAAGAAATATTTCACTTACCAATTGTTGTTACCACTGTGGAGGCAAAGAAAAATGAGTTCGAAAAATTCCACTCAAGTCTTTTGGCTCTTTCCCTTTCTTTGTCATATTTTTGCAATGTTTTATCGAATTCTTGCAAATCTTCAGCACTAAGCCTTTTAACGATCTCCTTTGTATTGAGTTTTGAAGGAAGAATTGTTTTGCCTGTTGGAGTCTTTTTTAGCGCGTCCAGAATCTCACTGACCTCCTCTGAGATTTTGGGAAAATTTCTGTTCTTGTATTCACTAGCAGAAAAAATTAGTCCACCAATGCAAAGATAAATGAAATTTGCCAAGGCAAGTACGGTAGGAATCAAAACTTTTTTTTGTGTCAAAGAAAGTTTCATGATTAAATTATAGTGATTTGGGAAGCAAATAAAACGCAAGAAAAAAGTTTTATAAGTAATTAAAAACGTGTTCGTTTATTTAATCATTTGAAAGTAATAGGAGACCTCTGATGGTTCAAAACAGCATTGTTGTGGTTTTACGGTTAAACAAATGAAACAGGTTTATTAGATAGCTTCCAAGGTATCGAAAGAAGTTATTGAATAATTCATATCTTGCAAACGAAAAATCGGATTCAAAGGCTTGGACGCTTCATATATACATACAGCACTTACCGGTATAACAAATATAAGGGGAGTAAACGTTTTCCCCGTGGGTCCCCTACGCATTATTAAAATACTTCACATTATCGGCTGTAAAATATTTTAATTGAGTACAGAGTTGGGAGTCTTACATCATCTGCTGCAGCAGCTCACACAGTACTTGTAACTATTTTATTTTGTGAATAATCTAAAACCTTACAAAAAAGAAAAGAATGTATTTTCCCCAATTTTATGTGAAGAGCGTTTTACCAAGACATAAATTTCCTTTTCAATTCAATGTTGTGTCTAAAATTAATACAACAAAAACAGTAAATATTAAACAAAAAGTAATAGTTCCGTAACTTTCTTAATAAAATATCAAATCTATATAGTGCACTTTCCATATAGATATTCTTAAATGCGTTTTACGAGCATGTACAAAGTCGACAGTCCAGTCCGTACATTGCCCGCAACAGCGGCTCACATACTTTACTTATAACATTTTGTTTAGTACCGGAATCATCAAAAAATCTGCAAAAAAAAAAAAAAAAAAAAAAATCTAAAATAAACATTCAGAAATTAAAATAAAGGGAAGTGTTTACTGATACCAAAACGTAATTTTCCTTTTCAATTCAATGTTGTGTACATGTCTAAATTATAATACAACAAACGCAGGGAAGATTTTCAGTTAAAAAACAAAATAAAATGTTTCCGTAAGTATTACAAAATAAAAGTAAAAGTTACATAAGATCTTTTAGTTCCTTTTCCTTATGCATGTTATGGCATGGATATGCTCAATTGTCTTTTACAAGCGTGTACAAAGTCGACAAGCTTCTCAACTTTACTTTCGGTTTCAACGATCAATCGTAGCAGTTCAATTGAAAGCAAACCAATCACTGCGGATCGCTCGATCGTTAGATCCGTTGAATATTTTTTTTTTTCAGGATCGCAGCAATCATATGAAAACCAAGCCTTAGATAACTGTCATAAATAGAATGCTGCGTCGGTGTTTCTACAGAAACAGTATTACAAAAAGATAAGTTCTATACCGTAGTGAAAAAATTTTAGTTTGAAATAATTCTTTTCACTATGGCCGTAGAACTTATCTATTTGTAAAACTTATATAACTGCATTTTCTTTTCGTTTTTTTTTAATTTGAAAACGAAATTTGTGTTATACGCAACTAACACAAAACTTTCTTTATATAGTCCATTTTCTCTTATGGATATGATTAAATGCGTTTTATAAGCTTATACAAAGTCGACATTTTTTCGTTTTCAGCGATCAAGTGAATGGAAACCAAATTTGCCAATAAGGAACGGCTCAAACTTTCTTGACTTGGTTGGCGTCAGCTATGAGCTGCTCAAGGGGTCCTGGGTAAGGACTGTGCAATAATTATCTGGAGGGGGGGTGCTAAGATTAATGACGGGGGGAGTGAAGTTAAATCAAAGTGTAGGGCAGAGGGGTTAGATGTTAATTTCTTAAACATTATGTAGGAAGGGGGGGGGGGGGTGATATCGAAATATGAAATATGCATCTAGAGCATATAGATGTGTTCAAAATCATTTCTTACAAGATCATGATCAGTTTTGAGAAATATCCAGAATATCAATAACGGGTATTACATTATAACTGAAAATATCAAGAACTCAAAATTAAATTATTAAATTCCCTTTTACAACTTAAATTGTTATCCTTGTATCTCTTTTACAACTTATGTTGTATATCATTTATAACTCTTTTCTTTCAAAGCTGTTGCTGTAATGCGATTGTCAAAGACCTGTTATAGTTGATTGTGTAATTGTTTGATCCAAACAAAATAAAGCAATGGAAATGTCTATATTTTAGATTCTTATAAATGGGTTTTATTGTTGTTTTTATTACAATCATAACAGCCTGAGTTGAAAGCTTAGTAGGAATTCAAGGATAACAACAGAAGTTGTGAACAAGCTCTTCTGATTCACCAACAAAACATTTAGAAGAAGTAGATCTCTAAAACATAATTTCTCAGTATGTGTGGTAAACTTTAATAAATCATCGTTGTCAATATTCAGTTTCAAGTTGTGATATCCCGTATATTTTAGGGTTGTATTCACCATCAACAGGGCTTCCTCCAAAAGATTGAGAAACTATGCATGCTCTTTTTACTCGTGGTACCACGAGTCAACGTTTGAGTTCGATTTCTTTTTCTTTTTTCTTTTTTCTTTTTTCTTTTTTCTTCATGTCGCGATTAGCGATTCGGTCCAGTGACTGCCATATTTGGGATTTGTCCCCGGTCCCACGCGTACCACGGGTAAAGGCTTAATGAGCCTCTTCTCTTTCTAAGTTCTGACGCAACAGCTTTGCGTTTTGCAGATTTTTTCTTATTTTCCTTTTTCTTTCTTGAAACTGATGACTTTGTTTTAGTTCCAATACTGCAGGTAGCATTATACTTATCCATTGCTTTACCCAAGTTCTCGAACAAACCATCAATGTTTTTCTGAATACCATTAGTACTGAAGTGGATTAAATTCGAGTTGAATTTATGATAACAGCTAAGTCCAGTTTGTAGCTTACCACATTTTTTTGAAAACAGGCTATCATCATGGTCAATTACCTTTGTTTTAACCTTTTCACCCTTAAGCTGTATTTCAGTGGTCACTCTTTTACATCGCATAATATTTGCCTTGTCGTGTGGTTTTGGTTTGTAATTGTTCGCAAGACAGCTGCCAGCACAAGCTACCATCCAGAAAGGCACATCCTGCTCCATCTGTCGAAGTACCTTTTGAAATGGTGGACGGCTGCTCCACAGCAACGACACAGAATATGTGGGAATGGAGTTTTTTTCGTTACTTCAAAAGTAAAAGATGATCATGTGCAGCAAGGACCATACTACCTTGAATACTTGAAGATTTCGTGTAATCCTACCTGTAATGGATGTAAGGAAGAAGGCTGGACAGGTGGTATTCCCATTACACGATCTCCATTGCCAGCCCTTGATCCGTCTTCGCCAGGAACGTATCTCACAAATGATGAAACCCGTTTGACTCCAAGTCCAAGCGAGGTTGACAGTGTCCTTCCTAGTGTACAAGTGAAGAAGATGTTTCTTGAAAAGAAGTCGACTTCTTCTGGTAACCAGACCGTACGACAAGCATGTTTAAAGCTTAACATCGACGAAAACACTTGCAGTGGATATCTTCAGCACCTTGAATTCCTGGCTTTAAAGGCAGATAAAAGAAACCTGGAAAGAAACACCATTCCAGCAGATATATTGTCACGTAGCAAGTTAATTCATGTTTAGATCTTTTGTTTTAATCACGCAGTGACTCTTTGTGTTGTGGTTATTGTTTGAAAACGCGCCCATCAGTTTCGCCTTTTTTGACTACCGTTGTTGTAGGAGTAAGTTGGTCCTCTGTGCTGGCCGAAGTTTAGCCACGGCGGCTTTGTTCCTTTTGAAGGCCTACCCTAAAACAATTGGCAAAATTCGCTGAGTGTGTCACATAATGTGAAAGCAATTTTTGTTAATCGCTGCGACTGACGTATAAACTAGCTGCAGCTCTGATGTAAAATATCGGCCACTATTTTTGCCATAGTTCGCTGTGATTCCTTATTAGTCTGCGATTCGCTAATTTGTTCAACGAATCAAATATATTAATGTTGTAATTTTGTCTGACGATGGCTTCTGGAATGTTGATCTGGAAAAACAATATTTTTTTGCGTATTTTCATATGAAGGAATCTGCAAAGCTATCACTAGAACGACAGCATCAAATAAATCGATTGGTTTGATTCTGTAATTATAAGAACATGCATTTTAAACTGATAATTATTATCGAACGCCGCCGTGACCAAATAAAGATCTATTTCCTATACGCACTCCAACAACGGCCTCCACTTATACTTCCGGTGACTTGTGTTTTTTTAATTTTGTATAGCTCGCACAGACTCTGCCATCGTGACGTAGTTTGTTCTATTTATGGCAGTATATATGCTTTTAAAATGATTGTGATTATATAAACATAAACCATAACCGAGTCTCTCAAAACATTATTGATATATTATACGGTGATTATGTCATCGGATGCACACTCACTCAGTTTCCGTACGTTTTAATTCATGGCATGTTTTGGCGAAAACAGACGTGCGAAATGTCGACGGAAGTGGTTGTAGACCGAAATTTGTGGAGGCACATTGTGGACCGTAGGCAGAAGAGGATGTGTCTTGCGAGCGTGACTCCATGGTAGAACTTTTGACTTGGCATGTGCACGGACCTAGTTCTTGGCCCGTACTGACCGGCCTTTTTTCTTTCTTTTTTTTCTTTTTTTTTTTTTTTTAACTTAAAATTGCCTATAATTCCTTTTTCTTACTTTGTAATACAACTTAATATTAAAACATTTGGAAAAAAATTTATGATTTAATCATTAGACTGTTTTTATTATAATTGTCCATTACATGAATGAGCTGGCTCTAAGAGCCCTTTGATTTTCAGTTAATGCCGGCTGGTCTTATCGTTCGCAGGTTCTCTAGTAACGTAAGTTAAAAATTAAATTACGTCTGACTGATTTGTGATATTCTTCGTCTTATGGTATTCACGAGAAACTGAAATGCTTCAGTGGCCTTTGTAGCAACAAATTGGATATTCGGTTTCGAAACAATTCTGTACCTCTCGCAAAAAGGACAAAATTAAACTGAAACGCAATTTTTCTTTATCTCTTTTCAACAAAACAACTGAAGTCGTCTTATTACTGGTTTTGTTTTAAAATCGTTTGCGTTCGACGAAGGAGAACGCATCCTAATCTTGCCGTTGCTCGCTGGCTCAGGCTTGATGCTATCCTGCATTCCTGCTTTGAGAATTTTCGTACGGGCGGACTATCTTAAAATGCCTCGACTTCATGCGACCGTAGTGTCTTGTTGACTAATATCGATCAGCTTCGTTTTTCTACGTCGTCGGTGTGGTTGTTTTTTGGAGGTGAGTGAAAGTTTGTTGATGTGTTTTAAAAGCTATTGCACAGAAATATGAGTGGAGTTATTTATCAAAACATCAATGCCGAATTTTGCATGTCGGTTATCGCTTCGAACCCCAGCGAATTCGATTATTTTCACCACGTGGAATTTTTGCAGTCGATCAGTTGCGTTGTAAAATCAGGCAGTGGCGCAGTGCTTTTAGAAAATTTCGCAATAAAGATGAGATATTTGGCTGGGTGGCAATTCCACCCCATTGAACGCACTCAACTAATTTTCAATTATTACTAGTTATAATGATAATAATTTCTTTAAATTTGAAGCTTTTCTACAAGTATTCATTCATCTTCAAATACAAAAGTAGAGCAAAAAAAAAAAAAAGGAATACAAACTTATAATTTTAAAATTACGAACGGAAAAAATCAAATCCCACATGCATAACCAAGCATCTCCGGCTATATGTATATAAGGCAGCCCATTTCTGTACTCGTCGCCTACCGGCACTAGTAACAAGATAGACCATTGGGAAAATCGTGCAAAAAAACTCGCCGCAGAATGAACGCACTAATTACGCACTATGAACTATGAACTATGAACAGTTGTCTTTGTGAAACCAAACTCGACCCAGGCTACCAGTCATTTCTAAAACGTAAAAAGGCTTTTAAGAAAAACTGTTGGAATATCATTTTTCTGTTTGGTTAAAAACTACTGTATTATTTGCAAGGAACCTTTTTCAATAAATTTGTTAAAATTTTACCTATAGATCAATAATTTCATCCTTTTCTCAACCGATCATCGGAATCTACAAAATATGAAAATTTTACCTTGTCATGGGTAAAGAACCATGATGGGTTTTTTGCCCAGCGTAACATTGGGTTTTGTGAACAAATTTTAGCCTTCAGGAGTAATTATTGCTGTCAAAAAGTGAATGAAATTTGGGCTACCTGTGGATCTATTTGTCATGTGATTCATTTTATATGTATATAAGTAAACATGGAACTCGTAAGGGAATTGTGTGGCTTGTTAACGTTAGGAAATGTTTTCCTTTTGCTTCTGCTTTTGATAATGATCCACTACCTCATAGAGTTTTACGAGTTCAGAGGAATGCCTCCTGGTCCAAGACTCTATAGCATTCCGTTTTTTGGAAACTTTTTGAGCTTTGACCGCGACCGAGAAGGCACTAGTCTTCGTGAGAGTACTGAGAGGTAGGTGGAACCGTTTATAAAATTAATTACTCCCAAAACAAAAACACTCTACAGGGTAAGTATTTTAAATGTTGTAGTCATAGATTGGTTGAGGAAAGGATGAAATTGTTAGATGTGTATATGTCATCATTGTTATTGATCGAGGTTGAAGGTGCTGTGCAAGGAGAAGCGCTGTTGTTTTTGACCAATCAGAATGTAAATAATAAGGTACCTTCTTAATTAAAGAAATAAAAAACCTTGTTCCAGCAGCTGTTTTCAATGCGGAACTTTTAACGGCATTTTATTAGAGGGTGCCAATATCGGCGAGTTTGACAGTTTGTAAATGAATACAATTCTTTTTTCAAATTTCCCACATGTTCTAGAAAAAGAATATATAACTTTCGGCCAAACTTTGATCAAAATTTCACAGTCATTACTTAGGTAAAGAACTCAAAATTCTAAGATCTAAGAAAATAACTTTTGAGGTATGGCATAATATTTGCAACATAGAATACAATCAGTGTTCAATATTTTTCCATTTTTCCTAAACCATTAAATTTTTAAAAAAGGGGGCCTAAATTTTCAAAGTCTAGACCAACCACCCATCCTCCCTGAACTCCCTCAAAAACAAAATTTTCCCCAACAGCATTCAAACAGCTGCTATAATACATCTTGTTTACAGCTTAAATTTTAATCCGCACCTTAGGATCAAAACAAAATGGCTCCCTAAACTGAGCTAGACAAATAGTGTACATATATGGCTACCATGTCAGTTTATTGAAATGGGTTGAAAAAGGTCATCCTTTTTGGCTCATACTTGGCAAACTCGTCAAAGGTCTCATGTCATTTGATTGTCTTAGTGGACAATTAGAGCTAGCAGCAGATAGGGCTGTGCACCTGTTAGTTTCGTGTTCATGGTGCTTCTAATAGCATTCTTCACTAAATGCAGTGAAAAGTTGCTCCTCCCCACACTGGTTCTAGTCACTGGGATGATCTGAAGTAGCCTGAAAACTGAGTTGATGTTTGGATAAAGCACAGGATTGCAAATATTCAGTGCTTTCTTTAGACTCTTGTGCTTTGTTTTTCAATAGAAATTATAAAACAAGAAGTCAGTGTAGCCAAAAAGGGGTTGTCCCGGCCACTTGGGCCCATCCACTAAATCTGCCACTGTTTTTTAAACTTACATTTAATAAACTCATCTTCAAATTAGTCTGAGTGTGTAGTAAAATTTTCTCATCTATCATGTTAAAGTTTTTGAACTAATTATTTTGCTTTTTAATTAATTTCAAATCACAACATTTCATTACAAACTGATGATCAGTTTTTCCTGAAATCAGTTTTCTATAAACAGTGGGCGCATTTTGATTGAATGATGATGCATCACAGGCATGTGGACTCCACGGAAAAAAGAGAGAACATTGCATTAGAAATGGAGCTAAAGTTTATGGAAAATCAATACATAACTGTTAACTCTCCCGCATTTCACAGGAGTCTCAAGATTTTCAACCCTTTCTCTCAGTCTTCTGCATGATGACTTGAATCCCTCATTTTTTTAGGATTTTCAGTAACACAAGCCTAATTTTTCAAAATGTCGTGCAAAGCAAAAATCATTGCTTTTAATTTCACAATAATCCAGTTAAAACACCATGAATTGAAAAAGATATTCTTGACAAACTCAAACACAATCTTGTCTCTGTCTGCTTTTGTTTTGGAGGGAAAACTTGTTTATCTGTTGTCAGCAAGTCATGGACAGGCTAACTTGCAAAAGGCACACAAATTGTAACATGTTTTCTTGCCAGGAAAACTCATGTTTCTGTTTGTCAACCAAATTAAGCTACCTAGTAAAAGGCATGAAGTTGCATTATATTTATGTACACAGCTTTATTTTGCAACTAAAGTTGGTTTTGCAGTGATGTAGATAATAGCCGGTACCCGGTCAGAATGACCGGCTATTCTGGCTCTGTGACCGGCTATTTTAAAATGAAAATAATACGAAGTTTTCATTTATGACAAATTTTAAATCAAATGAGCTAGCAAGCTGTCTAGGCAAGATTAAATCCGTGCCCACCTATAACTTTTTCTTGACTGGCTATGGCAAAACATATCTACATCACTGATATATGTATATACACATGACAACCGTAAAGAAGGTTAATACTCTAGCAGAGGTATTTCTCGAAGGATAGAACTATGGTATGTACTATACAACGAGGTTAAACGAGTAAATAAGTTTTAATTAATGGTTTTCATTAGCAATATGATCTGGTCTAATTTCAAGTAATCATCAGAATCTTTCAGAATTTTAAGTATATTGTCTCTGATGGCAGTTTTAAATTGCGATTTACTTAATTGTTTGATTTTCAATGGTAGACTATTCCAGATTTTTGGTCCAGTCGATAAGAAAGATCGTTTTACTAATTCTGTTCGTACGTTCTCTTTAAAAAAACAATTATTCAAAACTGATATTGTTCTATGACTGTGAATATTATCAGGCAACTCGAAAAGGTTGTTCAGACTAAAAGGAGCGGCTTTGTTAAAAATATTATGCATCATAATCGAAGTACGTTCAAAAACAAACGTTTTTGAACGTTCGTTTCAAGAACGAAATAAGCTGCGAGGGAACGTTTAGAAGAGTCACTCATACTATTGACATTGATTAACCGAGCTGTTTGTTAAATAAACTACCATACTGTAGAAGGGAGTTCACTGCTTTACATTCTCTTCCTCAGTATTCTCTTTATCAAGCCCTACTTTAACCTTTTTTCTTTCCAGAGCAAAAACGTATACGCATTCGTTTTTTTTTTTGTTTTTTTTTGTTTTTTCAAGTCCTCCTCAGCAGTGCCATGTACAGTTTTGGAGTATGACCGTTTATCCACTTTTATTAATCAGATAATCCCATTACTTCCGCCCAGGAATGCGTTGAATCATTCTCCGGCTCAAAACTTTCGTCCGAATCACTACTTTCTTCAACTTCCGAATCACTTTTTTTTCTTTTCACTTTCTATTACATTCACTACATCCACGTGTAATTATAAAAAAAATAGAAATAATAAAAAAACACATTATCACTGCTCCAGCAGGTGCCTCCATGTCGGGCGCCGAAGTGAAAGTTTTCGTTTTTCAGTCCTTTAGAATACTGAAAAAATTCAATTCCCCAGTGCGTTAAAGCAATAGATCTTATGTAAAAATTCTATCTAGACATTCATATAAAAGTAAGAAAGAAATATATTTTGACCTCGAAGCTCCCAAATCAAAATTCTGAGAAAAAGTGGTGAATGGGGGGAGGGCATAGCATCCCAGGCCTTCCCTGTTGCGCGGCCCCTGAATTTAGAGCTGCCCAATTAAACGGACAATTTACTGCTACGTGGTTTGCATAGGTGACAGAGTTCGTTACAATTGTTGCATCTTTGTACATGACATTTTAAACTAAATGTTTTATGCTATGGCATTTACAACAACACTTTTGTGCTAAATCATTTACCACAGCAACATAAATGCTGCCGAAATGTTGGTAGGGCGGCAGTTCCATGCACTCTTACAAAGTATTTGTATAAAACGAGATCCTGTCTCGAACAAAACAAAGGTAACTGGTAAAAAGATATCGATCTTCTAAAAGTTTGCCTCCATACACTACGAGCCTTGCCATAATCTTTCAATATGCTCTTTAAAAGAGCATCAGGAAGTTCACAAGGGTTTCCATAAAGGCGCACAAAAGTATAAACGGATGCTTCACATCATTAATATGAACATCAGCCGCTATAAAACGGTCGACTAAATTTAAACATTTTTCTTTTTTAACATATGAACGAAAAACAAAAACATATGCTCAAGCTAATACGATCTACATTTTTTATAAATCCTAGCTGTTTCGATATCAGATAAACTCCCTAAATCAATACGTAGAAAACACTTTCTATCCGGAAACAAATTTTTGTTCTCTCATTATCATTCTCTACTTTCATCTTGCAGGCAGTTTAAGACAGCTATTTCGGCCTTTTTCGAGCTTATTAGCATGGCATAGCTAGCAAAAAAAGAGGCTCAGGTTTCCCAAAACGAACATAAAATGTTGTCAAAGCGCATTGCTTGTGGGATGTGGCTATAACGATAACTTCTGTCAAACAGGCATAGCACAAAAGTAGCTTACTTGAAGCCACTATATTGGCACTATGGCTACGTTGGTAGAGGATTAATTTTACCCCATTAAACTACCACAACAAATATCTTTGATTTTTATAGCCACATCTCGCAATCATTGCGCTTTGGCTACATCGACTGTTGAACAATCTGAATTCACAGTATGAAACGGGGTAACCTTTGCCATTTTTTTATTAAAGTCCTCTGTATGAAGTAAGTTGCATAGATATCAATCAGCTTTTTGTGTATCTGCGAAGTCGCTTAAATGGAAATAGCCAGAAGTGCTCTTTTAATGATTTTGAAGGATAAAGCCGTTCTTAGCGTCCTCTTTTGTGCCAGTGAAATGTTTTGAATACCGGCGCAAAATCTTATATCAAAATATTGATTATCGTTTTTAAGATATAATGCAATTTCTTTCGAATGTCTGGCCTGTTAGAGAATATTGGTGGGTTTCATAAGGTTCCAATTCAGATCACATGGTGGTCAATTATACAAAAGAATTTTATTAGAATCTAGTTTGAATCTCATTATTCGACCTTCATCGGCCATTGTGTTTTATCCTCGTAAATTTAAACCCAATATTACCTTGCTGAAGAAATCTTTCTGTTTATCCAATAGCTCCTTTAGTTGCGCCGACGTAGATATTTAGGTATTAGTGCAACAATTCGTACGCATAGATCTCGAAGTCTAAATAGTTTTGTCCATAACTATTAAATTTATCGTAAAGTTGGCCAGTTTTCTTCAGAAGAGTGCGAGTTGCCAAACTTTGTCCGCTAACTAATGAAGACAGTTTATGTCATTAGTGCAGATAGTATCTTCCTTACAATTTGCTCGATTTCCTATAATACTGTCTCTTGCATTTCTTGTTCTGTTCTTCTAAGATCTTTAATTATTGCGCTCAAATTCCCTTAAATCCTCTTTCAACAAACTCATTCCACCTCCCAAACATTCAGTCACAACAGTATCACTCTTACTTTGTAAACAATCTGTCGCTCCCGCATTTCAAAATACAACTGCTGTTTATTTTAAATCTTCTCATTTCGTTTTACTTCCTGCTTGGCTCTTTTCATTTTGGCGTGCCATAACTATCAAATGATTTCTTCTCAATTCTTATGTCAGGCCTTCAGGCTGCATGTTTTATATGTTGTTCTGTTGGATGCTCCCAATATATTATTATTTCTAGAAGTAATCAGAGATTAGTGATGTGCGAAGGATTTTGATTATTAGAGAACTGACACTTAACAAACAGCTGAGATAAGAAACTATATTTCAGCTATTTGTAGATGAATATTCGATGTCTTATAACCAGGTTTATTCTATCTCAAATAAAGTTGGGGCTGCCTGTGTAATATCGTGCTTTGCTGTCGCTAGTTCGATTCTCGCTATGCCCACTCGAACTCTTTTTTTGCTCACTAAATAACATCTTCTGCCCCCCCC
>JANCMA020368159.1:0-11449 GCA_024336925.2 Zoanthus solanderi | reverse complement strand
CGGATTATAAGGTACAGTTAATTGGTGACTGATTCCATGTTCCTTCAGGTAAGCTTCAAATGCTTTAGAACAATACTCCACCATTATCAGAACATAAAACTTTAACTGTATTATCAGTGATATTTGAAATCAAACTATTAAATTCCTTGAACTTCTCCAACACTTCATGTTTATGCTTAATGAAATAAACATAAGTGTATCTACTTCCAGAGCCTAGATTGATTGAACACGTGCTCTACTCATCTTATATACTCGACTTATTACCCACAATACACTTCCTCTAATTCGAACCTAGTCTCTACTGTTGACACCGTGCCACAGAAATATCAATTTCTGTCTAATTCGTTCCTCAATCGCCAGAAATTACATATTCTGACCCACAGCAATAGTCGTTCCTACGCTTCGCGTATCCACGACTAAAAACTGGAGAGATTATCGTATCGCCGAAGCTAGATAGTTTTTAGATTTACAGTTTACTATTACCTAAATTATTGCTCAAACTGCAAAGTTCAAAACGAGCTTAAAATATACAGAAATGAAAAAAGGAATAGCCAATACAACGTAGTATTTGAAGTTTTATAGAACAATATTTTGGCTAGCCATGCTAGCTTTCAACAGGTATGGTACTGAATTCGGCAATCAGTTGATGTTGAACGGAAATTTTGAAACAAATAGAAAATACAAACAAACGGAAATACCAGAATAGTGAGACAATGATTAAAAAGGAGACAAACTGAAAAATGACGAAAAGACCTCGTAAAGGCAAATTTAAAGATAAGTGAGTTTCGTCTCGTTTATTAAGACGTTAGGCTTAAGGGTATTAGCTTTGGTTATAAGGGAAGCTTCTTTAGCTTTGCGAATAGAGTCTCACACTAGCCGGTGTAAATAGTTGTTTGTGTTTTTTTTTTAAAAACGATATTTAGTAGTTTAATTATTAACAAATTCCAGAATTGAAATTTTTGTACTGATTTCTAATTGGCAAAGTTTCAAGGTAAACCATAAAGCGGTAAGTATATATTTAGAAATGACACTCTTTATAATTAGTTTTTCTTTTAAAAGTTGATGAAAGTTCTTTTTATTCAAAGAATTATTGCACGTGCAATTTGGAATTGAGAGACATTGTCACTTCCTGGGGTTTTTATCCGACTGTTTCAAAAGTTAGAAAGAATTAACCTGGTGAAGATTTCAAACGATTCCTTAGCTCTGCATTTTAGTAGGAGTTCGATCATTCAAATGTTTGTGATAAAAACCCGTTACTCTGGCGTCAGTTTGTACACACGGAGCCAAGGTCACTTTCACCCATTTCATTATCTTAATTTCAGATCTGTATACCTTCACAGCGAGTGTCAGGTCAGTCAATCAGATTTGTTGGAAAAATAAAGTTATCCATCACTCAACTTTTAAGTATAATTCATTAGTTTGGTATGAAAGTACTATCAGGCAGGACACATCTGATCATTTTGGTTTAGTTTTAATCATAACTTTGCACTAACTTCAACAGATGTCACAGATTTCATTTGGAACATAGTAAAGGTTCTTTGACTTTAGATTTAATTGCCGATAACAGTTTTATTAGCTTTCTTCTTTTTTTTTTTTCCGCATTCTTGTTTCCTGTCTTTCCTCTTCCTGTCTTTGGAATGATGAACAAAGTTTTTAAGTACTCTGTATCTTTTGTTTATATTTTTTACAAAACGGAGCCTATGCTTCTAACGTGTACAAATACTTAGCATCAAGGTAAATCATGCTCACGGACGCTTTAGATCGATACAATAGATATCTGAACAGACATAACTAGAATGCTGCTGAAAATATTAGCAAAACAGCTACTGTTCACCAGCAGAATGCCTAAATTGTGTGCAATTCTACAATTGGTTTCGGCGCCATTAATAAATCAATAAGACATATTCAAGCTGTTTCATTGCCAGCGCGTACTAAAGCGCGAAAACTTCATACTGAAAGATTGCCTTCAAGTTGAGTCAACGCTTGCATACCGCATACCATGATTTTTCTTGATTCGTTCAAAAAACTCTTACAATATGAAGTCACAAAACTTTACGAATCTTCAGTTATACGTAATAACGCGGTCGACTGAAAACGCAATCATGGTTTTGTTACAAGTAAAGTCTAAAGAAACTAAAGTATATAATTAGCAACTGATAAAAAGGAACTGAAATCCCTAAAGTATTAAAAGTATGACAAAATAAATTATGGAAAAAAAATCTAATATTACGGATCAAACCACAGTTATTGACTTATTCTCAGCTGAGACGGAAAGGTACTTCTCGGCTAGTTTTCGTCTCACAGCTGTGAGTCACAGGAAGAACAACCAGAATCGAATTTTACATCTTTTAAAATTTTCAGCTAGAAATCGTACACTAACTTTAACCGGATATAACAATGTAAATTTTTAATTGAGTTCAGTCCATTTGCGTGCATCGTTTTTTTTTGTCGGATTGCTTATGGTGGTTGCTTGCTTATATAGGTATTTTCATTGCTCAATTTACCAAAACGTAAATTGTCAACTTTTGAACATGATAAAATTATGAATATTTGTTGAATTTATAATGTCATTGTGCAAAATGAAATATTACTTTTTATAAAGGTTAATGTTTCGTGAACTGGTTCAAAAAGTAAATGAAAAGAACGTAGGAAATAAGAAAAGATAATCTCAGCTCGAAAAATTTGCGGTTGGCGCACGAAAATTTTAGAAACGTTAGCTTCGATAAGAAAAGCACGCAAAACAATGTTAATATAAAAATTAAGAGGACGAATTTAATAGCAGCATTTGATGTTGCCACTGTTTTTTTAAACTGACTCTCGTTTTAGTAGAGGCGATCTCTATTAAAGCTTTACAGAACAGCTTTCCCGTTCTTATACAAAGCTGTTGGTTTGAAAAAAAATTCAGTCGCTCGTGTAACTAATCTTTTTAACTGAAATTCGTTTTCCTCTCGGCCCGCTTTCGCTGTTTACTCGTTGCGTTAACTTCCTAGGTCTGCCCACAGCGACTTACTTACTTTTAGTTCCCTGATCTTCAAGAGTGGTTCTACTTTACTGTTCTTAAATCTGGTTCATGATAGAGGTAATTAATCGACGCCATGTATGTTGGCGCGTGACAAGCAACCTTGGTTGTCGAGCTAGAATCTTAGCTGTTCTAGTTTAGACGGCAGATTTTGATGATTGCTTTCTTAAAAATACCGTAAAACCTCAAAAACAAACCCAGTGAGTTTAATCTCGAAAAGAAGCTTATCTCATTGTTATTTCATAGTAGTTCTTCAGCAATGTCATGCAGCAGTATCGGGTCTGAACTTCGATTCGGGGCCAAAATCTATTCAAGGATTGAAAAACAGCCTTAAAAGCAGTCCCTAAAGTAACAAAGGGATTTATAATGTTAGTATTCATTTCTTCAAACAATTGCCCATTGATATAAATATGTCACAAAGTAGTTTAATTCTATAATCTTAAATATTTCAATTCGGTCTCTTCCATGCATCTTGCACGTCGGTTTAAATTTTCTATGAGTCATGCAATCAACGTTTATTGTTTTACAACTATATACATTTATAATCATATAATTAACGTGTCTCTTTTGTCATAAACATATGGGTCTTTGTTTGCAAATAAATAAGTTAAAACGAAGTTCGTTTTCGCTCTTTTTTTTGTACCAGCCCTAGCTTGCTAGAAGTACCGTACATGTGATGCTCAGTGCTTTGACCAAGGCTAAGGCCTAAGCCAAGATACGGCTCTGCCGCCGGAACAGGGCAGAAATCAACGGAACGGTCAAAATGAAAAGTTTAAAAAGCACGCTGCTACAAATGAAAGTTATTAGTGAACAATATGAAACCGGCAAATCATTCTCATAACAAAAGTTAGCTCGATACTGAAACATGTGAGTTTGTCATGCAGTTCCCGAGAAAGCAAGAACTCACAAACTATTCTTGGTTTTCACACAATCCCAAGAGACACAAAAGACAATAGACATAGCGGTCATGTTGGAGTCGCAAACAAAAGAAATAATCATAATTCTTTTGTTAAGAGTACTCCAACATGGTCGCCA
The DNA here is from genome assembly GCA_024336925.2 of Zoanthus solanderi. NCBI lineage: Eukaryota > Metazoa > Cnidaria > Anthozoa > Zoantharia > Zoanthidae > Zoanthus > Zoanthus solanderi. The sequence goes on along the minus strand of JANCMA020368159.1, from coordinate 7,395 downwards.
TGACGTCAGGTGAAAACCGGCAATAGGAAAGCTCCTGGTGACTTATAGGCAGTAATAGCGGAGACAAGAATCAAGCTAGAAACCGCTGGATTATACCAGCAGAAATCAACAAAGCTCCAAAAGACGAATATTATAGCAATAAAAAAATGTTTTGCTCCAAATTAAGTGCTAAAATTTCTATCAAATGAATATGGCGATAAACCGGCGTTGTCAGTGAACTAAAAAGCTTAAGAGTAAGCTTGAGAGCTAGGAACAAGCCAGGATATATGTAACCGCCGTAGACAACCGTTTTGTCCTTAGTTTGGGGACTCTTTAGTATGGAGTAGCAGAGATTAAACCGCCAGCACGAGTTTATTCATGGCCAGAAACTCAATCGGTAACTCAAACGCATTATATCCGTTCACCAGCTGATAAGGTAAACCACTGGTTGACCGTACAATCCTGTCAAAAAATACATTGCCAAACCAGATGTTTTAAAAGACACGGTATATCGAACCATTAGGACCTACATGCTTAAAAGATATAATACATCAATCGATTTAATGGTCAATTCTGTATGTTTTTATTTCCACTGGCTGATATAGAACTGATTTTCGCCGCAACATCCTACGTATACCAGCCGGGGGCATTTATAATTAGCTCACGATTTTTGCACTACAGTCTATATATTTCTAAGACTAAAGTTTGTAGATCATGTTCTGCATCTGGCAGTGTTATATTTTTGAAAAAAATTAAACCTTTTTTGCTCCAATTATGCCAAAAATTAAGCTTGCACAATCTGCCTGCCATGCAAACTACACCCATTCCCTTACAATTAAGGTTTGTCTTTGGATCCCTTCCCCCGCGTCTATACACCACCCCTCCTTGATGTCTCCTATAAAGGCCTGTTTATACATGGTAAAACTAATCCTTTCTCTAATTTTCTTTTGTGGTAGGGTGTATCCTAGTCTTGGTTACATAACATTAAGTAATAGCGTAAAAGATATAGCTTCGGGTCACATACTCGATAACCTTTAGTTATGGACCCACAAAAATTTGAGTAAACTATTTAACAATACAATTTGCAATGAAATTTGCCTTTAAGGCCAGAGCCTTACTATAACTTTTGCCGTAGTGTGTTCCGCGAGGTCGCTAAAAAATACGCGACACCTTTCTTCCAGATTTGTGACAAGTGTTTGATCGTGTTTGAAACAGCCGAAGTTCGAAGGGAGTTCAATTATGACCGTAAACTGAAAATGTTAAAATATATATATATATAGAAGTAAAAGATTAATTCAGACTGTCATTTTTGCAAAGCGTACATGATGGAATTCGTAAACATATTTAGAGCAACAAATCTTTTTAAAGTGAATGCCACAGTTTGCGTAGGATGCCGGAATTGTTTGGGACAACAATGACCTCTAATTAGATATTTGTCTCCTGCTAACCTGTTTTGTTTGAACGTTTTTTCTTTATTTTTCATTGAACAAAAAGAAAAGAAACATCTAAAGAAAACGCAACGTGTAGATGGATATCGCGACATGATATGGCTTTCAATTGGAATTTGGCTAAAAAAAATCTGATTTACATAGTCATAGACATAGTGAGTCCGCGATTTCAGGAGCCCCTTTTACCTACGGCAAGGTTTAATTTAGAGATCTTGTTAATATGTTTTTGTTAATCCTCTAACAATTTGAAAGAAATGAAAACGCTAGCTCGTTATACTTCAAGATGGAAGCTAATAACTGCTGCTTCTTCAAGCTGAAAACCGCATTTACTCAAATGAATAAACGCAGCTACTGTTGTGTTTCAGTGATCGTTGCTTTAGGTCGTTTATGAAGATCAAGCTTCAAATAGACGTTCGTGAGGGATATTTTTATATTTAGGAACTAATTGATCCTGTTTATAACACAGATTTTTTTTTAGCTAGGATTAATGTTCTTAGTTCGAGTCATAACTTTGTGTTGACTTAATTGGCAACTACTGCAACACGCAAAACATTGACACTACATATAGCGACACTCGAAAAGTATAAACTTCAAGTACAACTCCTCTGAAAACAGGTCTTAGGATCAAAGTGTCAGCTCCTTTGATATCTTTCAGCAATAATAAAAAATCTCAACCTTGAAATGTCTAAATTACGCGTTTGTCAATTCGCGAACTCACTTATAAATAATTTCTTTTCAAAATAACACCGATAATATCTATACTAGTAACGTTCTCGATAGTTCCTTAATTAATCGTTGGTTATCTCTTTTATTGACACCGCTGATTATAATTTTTGTCGAGTTTTGTCTTGCTTATATTTTTCTTGTTTCTACAAATAAATAAATAAAACAAATTTATAGTGACATTTCGGTGCACTATATTATTTACAACTCACAAATTCAGTAATTAAACTGCATTCTTAAAATTAGTTTAGCAGTTCACGGGCACCATAATTAGATACACTAACAGTTTTTTTCTGGAAAACACCAGAATGAATTTTTGAACATCAAATGTTCTTGTTTAGTCTGATTAAACATATTTTACAATAAAGCTTGTTTCTTGTGTTTGATATTATACACATATATCAAACTTCCTTCAAAGGGCTTTCGATAATTGTTTGTACCGATTCATTTTCGGTTACACACTGATTTACATCAATCCATTGCTAGCTTAAAAATCGTCGTCTTGTGTTTTGAGCCCGAGTACCACGATTATCGCAAATGCTGAAAGGAAAAGGCAGATGCTAGTCTTTGTGTGGGTTTGAACCAAAGTTGACATAATTTTATTCTTTTCAGTTTCACTACTGTATAGCGAAGAATTTGTTTTTGATTCCCAACGCTTCATTTTTTTCCTTTTGATAATTGTTATTCAAATTTCCGGCTCAGGCATAATCTGTGGCAACAACTGAACACGCCACAGAGATGGAATTTTCCTATAGCTCGGTTGAACAAAGGTCCGTTTCTTTCAATTTTGGATTCTCTGTTAACAGTCGTCGAAAATCGTAACTACCAGAGCTGAACGAACGTTCAACATGTGCGGCCCAATTCGCCTTTCTGCGTAATGATAAAGATTTACTCCGGCTTACTCTCCTTCTTGTTTGAGCTCTGTTTCCCAAATCTATCAGGGACTGATCAACAGTATTTAAAAGTTCTTCTTCTTCTTCTTCGAGTAAAGAGCGTGGATATTTTTCCATCGCAAGTGATGAGCTGTCGCGACTTGTGCTACTAAACGAGCTCGCGTTTGAACTTGCTCTTGGCCTCTCAGATATTTCCTCAAAATCAACACTGCTTCCAGTCGAAAGAGAAGAGAGTCGATATTCTAGTTCTAAAATGCTAATTCTTAGATTTCTGTTAATGTCACCGTGCATTTTGGTAAAGTTCTCTGATTTTGAAGCTTCTCTGATAAATCCTTTAGCCTTTATGTCCGTTCTTCAATACACCTTTTCCGATGCGTCCTTCACGAATGACTACCTGTTCTGGCTGGATTCCGACAAAGGCGACTCTCAAATAGCTTTACTTTAGTTTTAGTTAAGAATCAACATTCATCAGATAACTAAACGCCCGCGTAAGATGTCGTTTGACCTATTAGCGGATCACTGATCGTCTTTGTTCGTGACTTAACATGTCACTCCCCTTTTTATTTTTAAATTTGGTATACACAAAATCACGGCAGAGTCTTTGTTTACGAGTCAAGAATTACAACTAATTAAATTGCTTTTTGTTTTGCTTTAGTTTTCTTTATTTGCTTTCCTTATCAACAGGAAGTTTAAAATGTCCGTTAAGTGCACGCTAAATGGAGAGTATCACATAGAAAGAATCTTTCGGCAGAGCAGAGAAACGATGTTTTTGAAATTGAATATCATTCGCTTCCTATTTAAAGCTCGGATTTTTGTATGTTCTCTTAAAAGGCCACTCAACTTGAAATTACAATTTAACTTTAATGTTTTATGGTTTTGCTTGCAGAAAAGCGTTCTTTTCTATTCGTTTTTTCGTGACGAAAAAGTGATTTGAAACTTAACAAGTTTGGTTTATTTATTCAAAAAACAATTCGCAAGACTCTGATGAGTGTTGACATCGAGAACTGTGTTTGATGTTACTTTGATTAGATTATTCGTCTTTATAAAGTAAACTAAACAAATGAACCCAAAATTAACGCCACTGCGCTAACAAAGAAAAATAATTAACGTTAGAACTAATTAAAAATACAAGAATTATTCAAATGGTACGACTAATAGTAACAGAACGTTTTCTGCTAGCGTTGTCTCCAATTTCCCCGATGAGTTTTGATGAAAGTTTGTGAACATTGTGATAATTAGATCCTCCAGAAGAGAACCCAAAAATAGTTTTGATAAGGAAACTTGTCTATATATACACACATTGACGAGTCATATTGTTAAACTTGAAATCCAAGCTCAAAGAAAGCTTACTTTGACCAAGGAAAGGTTATGTCGCAAATGCCGGCCTCTTTGACTTTGCCTTTGGACATCAAGTATCAACATTAGTTTCTTGAACTATGAGATGATTTGATCGTCTTTTATAATTGCTCATGTTTGCCGTCACACTTAATGTTTTCAATGCATTTACAGAAAATATAAAAGGTGTCTGTTTTTTTAATTGTAATACCATATTTCTGAGCAATGAAATTTTCGTTTACGTTTGTTGCTTCTTTTAGGATGTCAGAAGGAGACCTTGTTCCATCTTGGTTACGACATGCAACTAGCTTTAAAAGTTTTGAACTAGCCTTTGAATTGAAACTGAAACAAAATGTATACTTTTTTCTATTTCTTGCTTTCATTCATTGAGTACTTTTTTAAATGTATTTATATTTGTTTGGAGCACATATTTTTTTTTCAAGTTTACTACATTTACTTAACTTCATATATCGCCGCATAGTCATAGATAACTCATTACTTACAAATCCATTAATTTTGAAGTGTTCTTTTAGTATCAAAAGATTAATCTTACTTTCGGATCACACGAAAGGACATGAGAAAATTATCACACGTGTACATTTTCTTTTTATAGCTTCACGTTCACAGATAAGTACTTGCTTATGCAACGTTTTAAGAACATTATATAATGGGGATTTAATGTTCTTAAACATGATCCCTCTATTCTAGAACTATCGCAGAACTTTCTTGTATCATCTAAAGGCGTTTGATAAAAATCAGCAGAAACAGTGCTGACACGCAAGCGGTCTAAATTCCCAATGTTTCAAACGCTTCGAAAACTCCGTCCAAACACTGAAAAGTTTTACTGACTCATATTTCTTCTTTACCAAAAGTGAAAGAATGCAAAAACCCTTCAAAAACTGTTTACTTCAATTCTCGAAAACCCGCCATCATGTCAGTTGGTTTCATCGGAGCATACATGTTGCGCGCTCATTGAAAAAAGGAAAAAAATAAAAAGATAAAAGATGATATGCTTAAAAAGTAATTGAATTTGTTTTCTTTTTCGAGAAAAAAAAATCGCCAATTTATTAGCATCGTTGGCGGAAAAACAGCAAAATATAATTTTTAAAAAAGCCTCAAACCCGCTTTTAACGTGGCCTTAAAATTTATTAGTGCCCTTTTCACAGGATCGAGCTACGACGCTAAGCGTAATTATTTTCAAGAGTATATAGACAAAACAAAGGAAACCCAAAGGAAATCTGGAAAGCAATGAAATCGCTTACTAAGGCAAAAAAACTTAGCAAAATTACTGAAATGAAACGCGATGATGGCACATCAAAACCGATGCACTGACGTGCAACTGTAAACATGTTAAATGAATTCTTTGTGAATATTGCAAGTAATCTACAAACAGATACTACCCCGACTGAAATGGACACAATCAGACTTGAAGACTTTGTTTCGTCTTCACTTAACAACTGCATTACTCAGTTTAACATTCAAGCTATATCAGTACACAGGATACTCAAAGAATGATTGACCAACTGTTTATCGGTAAGGAGACTGGGCCTGATGACTTAAGTGTCCGGTTACTCAAGATAATTGCACCAGTGTTCTGTGAACCGTTATAACGCAACTATTCAATCTATCAATTGTGAAGGGGCGTTTCCCGAGTAAATGGACAGTCGCACGAGTAACCCCACTTCATAAAGACGGTGTTCGTGACTGCAGGAACAATTACAGACCTATATCTGTGCTCTCAGTACTGTCCAAGTTACTCGAGAAATATGTTGCAAGTCATCTCAAGAACTACATGGTACAGAATAACTTGCTATATAAATGGCAATCAGCCTTCCGTGACAATCATTCCACCGAGCTCTGATACACCTAACCGAGATCAAATACTGTTTAACCTGGACCAAGATGAGGTAACTGGAATGTTTTTTGTTATTTTAGAAAGGCGTTCGACGTCGTGGATCATGAACTTCTTCTCAGAAAGTTACATCTGTACAGAGTAAGTGACGGCGGAGCGCTGTTCTGGTTTAAATCATACTTCTCTGACCGTTACCAATTTGCTTCCTTCGAGGGAAATTTGTCAGTTCGGTTGCAAGTTAAACAAGGTGTACCAAATCACAAGGCTCCCTGTTAGGCCCTGTACTTTTTCTACTGTTTGTGAATGACCTACCACTTCATTTATCGAATTCATTTGTCGATATCTTTGCCGATGACACTACTATGTCTGCAAGTGCCCACTTTTCAAACATCTCTTTATTGTCTGAGATCTTGAATAGCGACCTACGTGCTTTAGACAAATGGTCGACTCAAAACAAAATGTTTATTAATACTACCAAAACTAAGGCAATGCTGGTTACAGGTAAACGAATACCAGCGAAATTAGACCCAGAGGCAAATCAAAGTCTGCGACTACAGATTGCAAACACACATATAAATTGTGTAACATCGCAAAAACTGTTAGGAGTTATTTTGGACACCAACATGAGCTATAATCAACACGTTGATGAATTATTAAAGAAGTCGTCCAAACGTCTTGGCTTGTTCAAACACATTAGTCCCTATCTTAAACAGCAGCAACGTGTAACCTACTACAATGCGGTAATCAAGCCTACTCTCATGTATGGGAGCTCAGTGTGGGACAGTTGCAGTGCTGAATGCCATCAGAGGCTTCTAAAAGTACAAAAGAGAGCGGCAAGAATAATTCTTGATGCAGATAAAAGAACGCCTTCATTAAACCTTTTTAATAAACTGAACTGGCTGCCAATATCAAAACAATCTTGTATTAAAAGGAACATGATAGTTTTTAAAAGAATAAATAGTAACTACTCCATCCCCGATTATTTAAATACTTTTTTGGTAAAGAACTCTGATATTCACACTCGAACAACTCGTTACAGCCAGCTGAACATGATGTGTCCAAAGTACAAAAGGTCGACAGAGGGTGGAAGAAGCTTTTCTGTAAGAACTATAAAAGAATGGAACAATATAGATTTAAATATTAGAACATTAAAATCAGTCAGCGC
>JANCMA020368055.1:0-11449 GCA_024336925.2 Zoanthus solanderi | reverse complement strand
CGTTACTTTTCGGAAAGGCCATGAAAAAAATTTCACGTGGATCAGACATCTTGTGCTTTACTAACCTGTGTTTCTCGTGTTTGTTACGGTGATATTTATGGCGCCGTGGACTTTGGCTGCGCGATCTGGAAAGTCAGATTACCGAGTATTTTTAAAACTTACTGAAATAGTTGATTACAGTTTGAGCAGGATTAGCATTTATGTTCAGTTACTTACCTTCTTACACGTGAGCGTGAGCGTGATGTGAACGATTTCGTTTGTTTTTCTTCCCCATTTGACTTTGCTCGCGAAGAAATAGCAGAACATAAAGTGATGCAAAATACAAATCAAATTACAGGGTAGAAAGAGTAAAAATGGTATGTAATTCGAGACTTGTCACGTTTGACATTTCTGACTGTCACACGAGTATCACTTAGCAGGTAATGTAAACAGTTCTTTTCAGAAGGGACGAGGATAGTTCTCGTGACTGAAACATGCCGCGATAGAAGCAATTTTAGTAAAAAAACCGAATTTTTTAAATCGTGTCAAGTCAAATTAAAGATATCGAGAAATTGATCCCGTATTTTCTTCTGATCCCTGATCCCGGCCCTTTGATCCCTGATCCCAGCCCATTTTTTATCGTTGATCCATGATCCCATACACCTCGTTACGACCCTGCAAGGTTAGGCTTTTGGGCAAAAAGAGAGACGTGTGAGTTCCTTCTCAAACCTTTCGTAAGTTAAATGATTTACCTAACTTTGTTAATGCGATTTCAGTTATATAACCCAAGTCAATAAAATATTGAAAAAAAGACGCTGTGTGTTTACGTTCTGTTCGTTATTTTCGAGGTGAAATCGCAATGAAGCCAGCTATAGGACTTTTTTTGAGCACAGATCTTCATCTAGTTCTATAGTGCCCTCTAGATTATTGGCACAGGAACTTCACTTTGCGCATGCCCTTTAGTTTAGGCGGGAAGTTTGAATAAGATTGTAGTTTTCGAATTAATAGGTTTTAAGTGTTTTATCAAAAGTTTTACCATAGCTTTGCTCACTAAAATCACTGAACAGTTTTTTTAAAAACTAAAATCAACTTGGGCAATTACTCGTTGCATTTAATAGCCTTTTCCGATGGCCGAGACATTTTTGAGTCCGAACACTTGTGGGCTTGCAAAGGTCGTGGCTTTGGAAGTGTCAAGGAAAGTTAGAGCAGCTTTCGGGAAAGAAACGAACGAGAGCAGCACTAGATATAAAGCTTGTCTTTTACAAGAAGAGTATAAACAGTTCATAGAAGCTACATTATGTCTTCACTACGCACAAAAGTGGTTCTCATTTCACCCGACTTGAGTCGGGTTACTTAATATTAATTTATTCTGGTTGCCATGCAACTAGAGTTAGCGCGACTCTGGGAACTAGTGAGATAGTCAAAAAGTGAAGAAAGGAAGCGAGGAAAAGAAGCGAACTAAAGAAGAAGTAAAGTTGTTATTTTGTATTATATTAGAATTACCAACGCTATAAGTTAAATTTTTCGAAGGAAGTTTGTATAACCTTGTTTCAAAATGGAGGAAGAGATGGACAAAGAGGATAATTTCGTGAGCAGGAGAGCACGTGGCGACTTTGGTTCTGTTCGAATGACAACGAGCGATCTTGGATGGCCGAGTTCGAATATAGCCATTTATGCTCAGAATAATGAGTATTTTTTTCATGTCAAGCAACTGATAGAAGAGTTGGGACTTAAATCTCATGTTGAAAAGAATGGATTTAAATTTATCGACAAACTACTCGTGGAACAAGGTAAGCGGCCATATTGATATTGTTTTAATAAACATTCATTAAATGTTGCTTAACTCAAAAACACTGTTTTTTATGTTGGAGTCTGAAAGCAGTTCCTTTAGTTTGAGAACTCATTTGTTGTTGACGATAGTTTTGTTATTCTCTTGTCTCATACAGCATACATTTTCGCTTTCTGTTCCTATTTCTTGACGAAATGGTTTCTGTGTGGTGTGACCGCTACAAAAGATCTTATATTCCTCTATAACACACAAATTCCCCAGTAGCAAAATTTATTTTACCCATTATGTTATAATCTCTTTAAATTTATGTTATTGGTCTGTGTCTGTAAACTTGAGCAGTGTAAGTAAGCTATTATTAATTGAAATCTAGTCAACATTTGACAGGTTAGTGTTACAGGTGAAACTATTTTTGATGCACAAGTTGGAGGACATTTAAAGTTTTGTATTTAAAAATTTGGACTCATTCTGAGCATATTTTATTTTGAAAATAGTTTTAGTTTCATAATTGACACCACAAAATGTCGAAACACTGTTGTCTAATTTTGGACCAATTAGAAGATGGCTTTTTCGTTTTCATGTGCACATATCTACAATTTAATGATGTAACGCTAAACAGTTAACATTTTGGTCAGGAAGAGAGACGTGATACATGTAGAATCATCAGCTCAGAATAAATGCTCGTAATTAGTTGAAAAAATTACGATACAAAGTAATTGTGATTCTGAGCTGGTGATCCCACAATTATATTGCTGGTGTTGGGAGAAAACATAAAAAATTATTTCTCATACTGGCTCTGTGGCTGCACCATAACACCAATTTGGAATATATTTTCTCCCAATGCTGACAATATAATGTGGAATCACTGACTCAGAATCACAATTACTTTACAGTATTCATGGGAAAAGCATAGGCATTCCAATATTATGGCATAAATTAATTATTTGTCCTTTGGTTTAAACTTTTAGCTTATTAAGGATGAAACAGACAATAATATAGTTTCCTTTTAATTTTATTTGATGTTTTTCAGTATATTAATATTGGGAATCAGCTGAGATTTTATAAATAATGGATCAATGAAACAGATCGTTCACTCAATTATAATCAGAAAATCCTTAGATAAAAAAACATGTTTGTTTTACCTGTGTGCAAGTCAAGGTAGTTTTATTATAATGTTTTTGTTACATTAACATTAGATTACTAAATGGGTCTTTAGAATACTGAAGACAACCAATAAAGTATTTTTTTATGTATAAAAATATGCACTATTTAATTTGAATGAAATACAAATTGCAAAACCTAGAATGGCACAAGCATGCATTGCTGAGATTTGAACACAATTTATAATGTATGAAAGGTATTAGAAAAGGCTTATTCATTAGAAGCTTCTGTTATAATTCCATTAAAAGGATAATACCAGTTTTGACATCAACATTTATTTTTCATTTGTCCACAACAATTGATTATACATCATCCACAATCAATTGTAATGTTGCTTTAAATTATTAATCAATGATCAATTACATTTGATAATTGACGCACCACTATTGTATATTATTAATATAATTAATAATTATCGTAGCTTTATTAAATAAACAAGTAATCCATGATCAATTATTTTACTTAACACAGTTGAATCAGAACCATTTGTGTTTAAGGATGAAAAATGCAAGGAACGTTTATTTGTCCGACACTCAGCTGCAGTTATAATTTTATTATTGTTCAGAATCAAAAATAGTAACAATACTAAACATGTCAATGAACTCAGAAGGCACCTGTTTAAAAACATTGTGCCTCACAGCTCCAAAGCTTTGAATCTAACCAAGGAACCTCAGGAGTCCGAGCCCATTTTTCAGCAGCCTCAACCAGTTTCAACTCCAAGATCCCCTGCTTTGTATACTCCTAATAGATCCTCAAACCTGGAAAAAACTCCATTGTCATCAAGGGTGGGTAGAAGACCACTTTCAACATTAAAACTGGTAGAAGCAAGAGACTTACGTAAGAATATTAATAAAGGAGGCCAACATTTTCGACAAAGAACATTAGATGCAAGAATAAAGCAACATGAATCATCATTTGTTAAAATAGCTGAAACAGTTCATCATGGCTTAAAAGATGACTTTCTTGCTGCAATTGCTGAGTCAGTCAACAGAAACAAGACAAATACCTGTGATACATCTACTGGTAACTGGGATGGTTCTCTTACTGCAAACGATTTAATTTATATGTCAAAGAGAGCATATGACTGTAAGAAAAAAAAATCGGTTTATGAAATTTTAACTACCGAGTGTGCTGCCAAGAACAACCATATCTCTGCAATGGAAATAATTAAAATGCAAGATAATTGCAGTATGACTGAAATCTTCCGTGCTCTTCGAAGGAAGCTACCTGGTTACTTTGTTTCCGAACGACAAACAGAAAAACTTAAAAGCCAGTTCAATGAGGAGTTTCGAGTAATTTTTGAGCCAGTCCAAACAAAAACAGGTTACAGAATTAATCCCGAGAAGTTGGTTGAATGTTTACGCTTTGTTTACCCATGGCTTGCTGAAATTCCAGAATTATGGTGGAGGCTATATGGTGATGCTAGGACTTATGGAGGGAAGAAATCAGTTTTACTCTGTCTCAGCAATGTAAACAATGAAACATTGTTGAATGATGTTAATTTTCAGAGTCCACAGGATTGCTGGCCAATTCACATTTTTTATGGCGGTGACAGCAGATTAAATCTGGAGCTTAATATCAGCAAAGGTGGAAAACCTGGCTATTTGAATGATTTTGTGGAAACTGTGCATGATAATGGTGACACAGTTTTTGTGGCATCAGACTCCATGTTTGCTGATGCAGTGCTGGGAGGTAAACTTGATCCAAAGAGTGACACTGAGTTTAATTTATACAACTATGAAACTGTTTTTACTAAATCAGAAGTTGGAAAGGTTACTGGACTAAGATCTGAACTGGAAAGAAAGATTGAAAGAGAGCACCCTGAATCTTTACTTCCTGCTATACCAACAGAGCACTTTGTACCATGTGCCAATCACATGTTCGCTCGAATCACCGAACATCTCCTCAAACGTCGTGTAATTTCATGTATGGAACTTGAAGCATTGAATAATTCCAAAGTTAGTGGAGCATATGAGAAAGATGCAGCTTTGAAACATCTAGTGGCCAATATCAATGCACGAGGTGTGAGAAATGGTAATTTTTCACTTTCATTCGAACAGCACAAGCTTCAACCAATAACTCTAAATGTCAAATGCTCGGAGCTCATCTCTGCCCCACCATCAGCTTTTTCAACTAAATATAACCACCTCCTTGATAATGTGGCATCACATAAGGAATTTCCAACACCACTCCCACCAGCTTTGCAAAAATTGCTCAATTGACCAACAACTAAAATAACTGAGTATGAATTGGAGAAAGAAATCTGGAGAGTACATTGGGAATTGCACCTGCTATGCAGGAAAGACCCTGATCCTCGTAAGGAGCCATCCAGTAGTACAGAGCTCAAATTTGGGCTTTGTGATGAGGAAATTCAGAAGTACATTGCGCTTGCAGACCTGTTCCATGGGCTTCTACTGTACAGGTATGGCTCAACAGGACTCTATCCTTATGTAATGAAGAGAGTAGACATTGTTCCAATTTTGCTGAAACAATTACCATTCAATGGGTTGTTTCGGTGCAGCACAGAAGGAGGCGAGCATTCCCATTACCTCCACCAATGCCTTTTTTATGGCCACTCTTCTCGTGGTGGTGGATGGGTTAAAGAGGACCCGATAGTTACAATTTTCAAATGGTACTACCGCCAAATTCGCCAACGAATTTCAGAAACATCTGCAGAGAACCAAAGAAAGTTTGAAGCATTTGTATTTAATGTATATGCTGAGAAAGGCATGGAACCTCCTTCAAGACTTAATGGTAGCCAAACTGTGACAGCAACACCTACCAGCAACCAGAATATGATAATGACAGCAGCCAGCAACCAGAATGGGACAGCAACACCAACCAGTAACCAGAACGTGATAGTAACACCAGCCAGCAACCAGAATGGGACAGGATCACCTACCAGCAACCAGAATGTGATAATCACACCAGCCAGCAACCAGAATGGGACAGCAACACCTACCAGCAACCAGAACGTGATAGTAACACCAGCCAGCAACCAGAATGGGACAGCAACACCTACCGGCAACCAGAATGTGATAGTAACACCAGCCAGCAACCAGAATGGGACAGCAACACCTACCAGCAACTGTAGATTGTCAGTTACTGCCACAACAAGTGTTATCCAACCTTTAAGCCCTCGTTTACCAGGTCAGTTAGTCTTTTTGCATAAAGTGGCACCATTTTGAGAATTGAGAAACATGCTGAATTTTAATTTGCATTTTAATTTTTATTTTATTTAACACTTTTTATTCATTTACAGGAGGCAGCAAAGTAAGGAGAGGTAGAACTCTCTTCTTTCATGATGCATGCGACGGAAAAATTCAGAAGGCAATGGTTGTAGAATTGACACCAAAGAAAGCCCATGTACGTGTAGCAACAGCCAGCCAGAAAAAGCCTCTAACAATTGATCTTGAAAAAATTCGAGAACCTCCTGCACAGCCACTTGAGGGATTGGGGTTTGTAATTTCTGGTAACATATTTGAAAGAGGAGATAAAAAGAAGTTAAACACAGAGCAGCTTGCAGCCTTAATATTAAAGAATGGAGGAGTTGTATATACAGGAGAAGTTGAGAAAGCTGTAGATGCAGATTTCATTTTAATAACTTCTCAGAAAGAAGTTGATAAAGATTATTTAAAAATTAACAAGGCAATTGCTCTAGCATATCGGCTTGGATGGCCAATTGTGTCAAAGCAGTTTGTGCTAGCAGCTGATGGAAAGCAAGAACCCCTTGACATTAACAATTACAAATTAAATCTTTCTAAGATAAAGCAATGTCCACAAAATGCATTGGGCAAAGTGTTAGTGATAAAAAGAAACACTGTTGTTGATAAGTCAAGTAAACATTCTGCTCTTCAGGAAATGAAGAAGATAATCCGCCAAAAACATTCTACGAAAAGATCTGAGGAATCTCAAAAAGAGGCACTAGCAAAACATCCACCAAAAAGGCCTTGCACTGGCTTTATTACATAATCCATTAAACAGTTTCCAGAAATGTGCAAACTGCACCCAAGACAACCATTTAAGGAAATAAGCCGACTAATTGCAAACAAATGGAAAACTTTAGACAATGAGACAAAGGCAGAATATGTTAAACGGGGAAAGGAAAATCACAGAAAAAGACTAGAAAGGTGGAAATCAAGGGCAGTGTAAATTCTATAATATTGTACCTCTAATTGGAATCCAAAGTTTTATATGCTACCATCCTCTATTTATCCCCCCACTCCCCCCATCCACCTGGTTTTGCATGTTTTTGCAAATGTGCAGTGGAATCAAAATGCGAACACTTGTAAAGAATTTTAAGGCCAAAAAAGGTGGTTTAAATTTTCTAACTTATTGAACGTAATTTGACCTCAAAATTTTTGTGATTGTATATTAAAATTTACAAACTTAATAGGCTCCAGTTCAGATGTGATTGTATGACAATTTTTCCTACAAATGTGTAGGACTTAAATGCTGTCAATTTGTAAAAAGAATTTTTAAAATTGTACTACAAAGTTAATTGTTTTACATTCATTCCACAGAAGTAATGTATGTATTCAAGATGAAGCTCACATGTAACTAGAAAATATAAATTATTCTAGTAAATTGTATTTTTGTATTTGTAACAATTTTCATGGCAACTGCAATATGTACATATATTTTCAGGTATTGTTTAACTAAAATTGACATATTTGTAAACCATTATTATCTTTACTGTGTTCGAATTGGTGGCCACCATTAAACATGTGCTCTTTATGTAAGACTTGTGTTTACTTTTAAACCTAAAAACTAGTGAACATAAAACTATAAATAAATTGAAAAACTGGCAATAATTATATTGCAGTCTACTTAACTTGACTGAGGATTGTTTTAAAAAAATAAATGTTAGACCAGATGTTTTCATTATCATTTCCAGATGACACATTGAGAAGGGATAAAAGAGATAGTGGGGAGTTGGATATTTATAAGATCATTATTCAATACAATTAGCCTCAGAAAGATTTTTATTCCAAATCAAACATAAAAAAAAAAATACCAGAGAATATCTGTTGTATATATAATTTAATTTTTATTGTATGAATATCGAGCGGTCTGGTTGGGGCAGTGGGTAGGATTTGTTAGATTCAAGCATGTATCATGTCAAAATAATGAAGTCCAATTATACTCGGGTAAGAAATTAAAGACTTTTCTTGAATCAATATTAATTGACCAAAACCATTATACCAAACTAGGGATATGAGATGCATGTATGTGATTTAATGTTATTTATTTCAGTTATTACTGTAGAGAAAATTGAATGGCATTAGATATTTTATTATTCCATCCCCCCCCCAAATCCCATCCCATATTTTGTGCCTAAATGTTTATAAAACAGGAAATACCATTGGATAAAAAAACGCAGAATGATCATAAGCCTAATAACATGACTTTTTTTTTATGTGTTTAATTAACCAGTGTTTTATAGTTTAAACTTACAAACACAGTTAGTAAAATAGTGCAGGCTTTTGAGTTTTGGTTTCAAATGAATATAATATGTAATTATGGTTTCACTCAATGATTTAAAAAAAATACTTTCCAATGTCCCTCTATATTTTCTTCTATTTGATATTTTTGTAGCTCTCCCTACAAGTTTACGATTGACCATTTCCAGCCATAATCGGCATTCACTTCGGAGAATCAATCCACAATTAATATTTTATTAAAGTACTTTTTTCATAGTGTTACCATAAGTATTAGAACAAATGCCAAAGCATGCTAAGTCATATCGAAACGTAAATTTTTTAAAGGTCTCTTGATCAAAATCTTCTTGTATCTCTGCAGCATATTCCCCCAACTCATCCAATTTGTGGCTCATTCTCATTAAATCTTCGAAATTATCTGAATCTTCGATTAACTCTTCGTTTTCATCCTCATCGCCCATACTGTTGGTAGTCATCATTTCTATAATTTCCTCCAAGCTAATATTAGCTGCCATTTTTGTTTTCCTGGCCAATTTTTTTGCGCTTTGCCGCTGACCACAACTTTGAATCTTGTGGCACTATTTCGGTCCTCGTTTGCCCGACGTGGTTATTGGTTTATTTGGTTTTACCACTCTGTACTATTATTTTGCTCTCTACTATTATTCGAAAATTAAGAGTAGTTGTCCACACCACAAAGTCGCAGTACTTTCTTTCAGTAACCAAAATCTGGGCCTGGACCTACAAAAATTTTGATTTTTCTTATTTAATGATGATTGTACTAATTATTTTAGCCAAGTTTTTTATTGCCAAAATACTACTTTTATTACACTTTTACTTCTGCATTTCATAGGAAAACATTTGATTTAGAAAAATAAACAAAAACAAATAAAACTTACTTCTGTTGCAAAATTGGGATAACAAAATACAAATTTGTATGTGTAACAAAGAGATTTCTTTTACTTATCATGAAACAGTTCATAGGGAAATAAACTTTTTACCTGGTAGTAATAAGCATGTGTTGCTTTTAATTGGTATGGGCCATTTTCTCTTTTCTTCTCAAGACAAAAGTGCGGGTCAGCAAGAGCCAGTTGTACGGACTTGTCCTTTTGAGTAAACAGACACTAAAAGTGATTATTAGATTAGTTAATAAAGTATAGTAATGGTATTGTGTATCTATTAAAATTATATTTAGAGCTGAATATTAACATTTAGTATCTTGACAATAGTTCTTATTGTTTTACCTTAATCTCACAAATTCCAGAAGCACAACATTTGCAGGAAACTAAACCATCTGGACTGGCTCCAATGTCTTTTGCTGATAAATAGTCCACAGTCAAATAATGAAACATTTTCATTTTCTTTCTTGGCCTTGGCTGCATAAAAGTTTCTTGCACTTAACTCATTTGTGCATCCCTATTCTGTTGCCTCTGTAGAAAACCTAACGGATTCTGGGTAGCAGATGCCCATAATAAAACTATGTATGAGATGGTCTGGCAGGGTCAATGTGGCAAGCCGCATTATATTTTGAGGAAGTCACTCTTCCTGCTCTTAACCTAAACCATAGCCTGGACTTTGACTGGGCCCTGGTTTGTTTTTCTGCAGCCTTTTGCTGACATTCTGTTATTTTATAAAAAAATTGTTTGCTTTTGGCAGTGTTGCAGAGAGAATTTAATTAAAGTTTGATTCAGATAGTTCCTTTGTGCACAGTTCAGTGAGAAGTGGTAGTAGATCTGGCTTAAGGGAACTTGGAATATAAGATTCAAAGAGTTTAGAAGCTAAAATGCAGGCTTTGAGGGTCCGTTCTTTAGTGATGTAAGAAATACGTTGAACTTTTCCTCAGAAAAATTCAACTCTTGAGGCATGTTGAGATTTTCTTTACTGGCTTAAAAAAACTCAATATCCTTTATTCTTGCGTAAGTAACTTTTTTGATGGCAGTGGGTAAAACCCAATATGCGTTTTTGTCTGAGACTGTTAGAAAATCACAACGTTTTGCGCCAGGGAGGCAACATGACTACAGCTTTCACCAATAACAACCATGCAGTCCCAACGAGCGGCCAGAATTCTTCCTTTCTTCTCGCATATACTCATGGGGTCATCTGACAGTTACTGCGAATGATTAACCTAAACAAAAAGTAAAATGTTTTTTTAATTACACAAACATTTCGCTTAAAAAATGCTTCAACAAAAATGTCCATTGGCAAAATTTACATAACATTTCAAATAAAGTTCATTAAACTTTCTTGGTTGTAACTACCTTCCTTGAATAAAAGATACATTCCTACATGAATGTAAGTCACGCGGGGCCACAACTCTACATTGTCCTTGAAATCTTCTCGAGGAATTTCGTACGGATCTCTTCCAGAAATAAAACTTAACTTCGATAAATATCTTTCTTTACATTAAGCGTTGGCTAAACTTGCAAAATAACCGGGTAGTAAGCTCTTCTTTGCCATTAACACTTGTTTAAAACTTTAAGACTGCTTGCGCCCCACACTCGTTTCACTCGCTTCGTTTTGAATACAAATCTGTCTGTCCTCCGAGTTCACACTTGACAATTGTTTCGGGAAAATAAAGTTTATTGTTTTTAAAACCAATGGGAAAAAATGTTTAATCTACCGATTAAATATTTCAACCTTAGATAAAATATTTTGCTATAAAAACTTCTTTCACTCTCAAATTTTTATTTAAGCCAACAAAAGAAATATTTAAACTTGCATGTCGTTTTTTTTTTTAAACTTGTAATTTTCATTTAATATTCCTGGGACGGGCTCGGTCAATTTTGACTGAGCGATCAATTGAGCTAAAAAAGTATCTGGCTAATTCCCGCTTTTTTCTAGTAATTTTCATTTAATAATCCTGGGCTTCCTGAGTTTATTGAAAGAAAAAAATCCAAGATGGCTGCCTTGGATGACAGCAGCTTTACTAGCGACGAAACAAATACTGGAGAAGAAATCTTACATTTCTTAGCTCATGTGATTCGGAGATCGGAGGAACTGTTGAAAACGAAAGATGCTTTGATCTCTAAAGTGAAATATCTGGATGATTTACTCTTACATTTGGATCTACTCGATCAAACAGTGC
>JANCMA020367951.1:0-11450 GCA_024336925.2 Zoanthus solanderi | reverse complement strand
GACCAAAGACAGAACCTGCAAGGCAACAGGTGGCACTATTTACCCATAGATGGGACCCTAACAGGTGCTACCACTCTACCACTCTGCCACTAGCTCTATCTACTGAAACAAGGTAGCATTAGCGTGAACGAGACTAAATTCCCTCTGAATACAAATAAACCAAATCGCCTACATTTATCTCATTGGAAATGTGTTGGCTGGCAAATATTGGCTGCTAGCATTTTAGACTTTTTGCTGTGTGAATTGTTGATGAAGCATAATTTGTGTTGCCTTGTTAACAAGTGTTGGTCGGATATACTGTAGATATTTGGTGGTTGGTAAACAAATCGCGTTGGAACCACCTTTTTCTTGTTGGCAATCCTTGAGAAGGGATGTGGGAGTTTAAGGTCGCTTTTGTGATTGCTAGATTAACCTGGGATACCTGACCTGCTGCGTCTAACCTCAATAATTCATGCTCTAGTTCCTGTCCTATCCGTTCAGTAACTGGATTCTTATTTGGGTTTTTGGTGTTGCCGAAATTGAACAGAAGCTTGTTTTTTTAAAAGCACTTTAAAACCAGGTGCAGGGTCTGTGCAAAAAGGTTGTAATTGTGCCGTTGAGGGTACACAAAGGGAAACAGGCGAATAAGAGCATCACGAATGGCCTGGTATTGCTTGTTATAAATGTGTGTTATGATGGTGAAGGCTGTGATACATTCTCTCACCACAAATATCAGTTTGGCTGGAGCATTGGGATATGCCCACGGCAGCTGGTGAGGACATGATGTTTGGCCTGTACGGATGTGGATCAGTAAGGGCAGTGGACAATGGCAAAGTTCTATGGTTTTGTCCAAATCCAGGACAAACAGGTGACGTTTTCCGACCAGTTTGAGTTAGTGACTGAATGGATGGCTTAGCTGGATGTGAAGTGCATCTAAAAGCCCGTCGACACTTGAAGTGGGACAGTGATACACTCATTCCAAGGACTTTATGCATAGAAATTTCAACATTAAAAAATTGTGACAATTAATTTTCTGTGCATTTAGTTTTATGAGCTGATATTAACAAATCGAGGAAATTTTCGAGATGAAACCTGTTTATAAACACTTAAGTGGTCATGTTGGCGTGCGACCCGATTCAAATGGACCAATCAGAGCGAAGATGAAATGTGGTTTCGTTTCTTGTGTAACGGTCTCTTGTCGCAGTGCATATCACAAGCCTTCTAGGAAAGCTGAACAGCTGAACCTTACTCAAAGTTTCTCCGTTTTCTAAAATCTTTCGACCACCAAAGCAAATTAATATGGAGCAATATTTATTGGGCTTTTAGGAACTGATGTTTTTTTTGGGATTTGGGAAACTTCCTGGCGAAGAGAGAGTGATTTGTGGAGTCACAGTTGATCTCGAAGCGATCAAGTGTGCTGCCTTTAATATTTTTATGAGGGGAACAACACCTTTTAGAATACATCCACCTAGCGGCTTTAAAACGACAAAAAACTTGGTACAAAAAACAAATAAACAGCACGTTAGAGATAGATAAAATTTATTTCAAACTAGGTAGTAATTTACACCTTCTTAGAGAGACAACGAATTTTTCATACATTCTCTTATAATACGGAAGCAGTTACTTATTTAGTATCTAACACTAAGTACAACATAGTCGTTTGTACCAAAACTTTAGAAACAAGTCGTAGACGCATATAAAAGTAGAATTTTGAGTTTAGAAAATCTGTGGTTAAGTGTTTGCTTCACATGGCAGATCCCACGCATACACGAACACTCTTACAGGGTGTGGTTGTGCCACAGGACTTCATCGAGTCCCATGCCAAAGGTATTTGGAAGAAGGCGCTCCTGAGGTTAGGCTTGTTATTGAGGTCCCTCTGAGAGATGTGATGCAGTGTTCAGTCAACGTTTGGCATAAGAGAAGGCTGCGGTTTACTGTATTTTCTGACTTCGGCAAAGACAGTCACAAGGCAGTAGCCACCAGAGGGTTTTATAACCAAATTGATGGGTTCAAATATTCCTTAGATATGTCAATGTCGTTGGAACGCTTATGTACACCATGGAAGAGCAGGATTGGGGCCCTAGTTACTCTGTGATACCATAATCTTTGGAAAAATACAATTATTTTGGACAAATGTACCCTCAGGGATTTATAATTTCAATGAACCATAAAGCGTTTATATACTCAACCACTATGAAGAGTTGATAGTGGAGATTGGAGAGTGGGGCTGGAAGGTGGAGGTCATCCATTTTGAAGTTGGGTGCCACAGCTTCCTTGCTGCATCGGTGGTTTGCTTCCTAAAGATGATTGGTGTTAGTGGAAGTCGATCGTTGGCAAAATAATTATGATGGAAAAGAGAGACATTGCAAATTTAAAGTAGAAACTTGGTGTTTATGTTTGCTTTGATAAGTATATGTGTATATTTAGATTTATATTGAGTTTACTACGTGACTTATAATATTAGTTCATGCATTCTTTATATATTTGTACTCATTTTTGTGTATCAATGTTTTTAATATCCTTGATTCCTAACAGATCCTTCATTAAACTCCAAAGGTGCACCTGCATCAGATAAGACCAAGGTGTTCTACATTGCAGTGGGTGTGGCTTGCAGTATCATATTTGTTATTGCCCTGGCGGTAGCCGCTATCCATGTGCACTCAATGCCGAACCCATCAGCCAATAAGGATGGATCTAGTGGGTAAGTTCATCAGATCTAGAACAGCCATTGTCGTAGATATTAATAATGGGACATGAGAGATGGTTCATATCTTATATTTTGAAATACAAGTACTATTACTATTTATATTTATATTTTGTTATTTTACTTTTATAGAACTCATCACAATATTCTGAAATAAGCAATGCATTAGGTAGTAAATAGCATGACATGTAACTAGCCATTTGGATTCAAACTACAAAGGGAAAGTAAAGTTGTTTTTTTTAAGAAAAGACTAAATATATACTTAGCAGCTCTCATCTAAGCGGGCATGGCTGGCGCAGTTGGTAAGATCTCTACGTTCTGACCACAAGGTCCTCAGTTCGATCCCCGGCTCTGCCAAGATTTAAACTGATTTGTGCGACTTTCTTTCCCGCCTAAGCTAACTCAGCTTTCCATCCTTCCGGGGTAGATAAATGAGTACTAGCATCTGCTGTGGGAGCTAACCTGCGATGGACTAGTGTCCGTCCAGGGGAAGTCAAAGACTCTCATCCGCTTAACACTACAGAAACCGGAGATAAGCGCCGGCTCCATGGGTCACTAGGCTCGTAATGGATTTAGCTTTAGCTTTTTATGTTCAGGCTCTCAGATAACTACATAACTCAATTAGCTTTCAAGCTGTCTTGTTTTGGTATTAAGGACTTTTTTCCTAGTACAGAAATTATCTAGTTGTTCTGTTGGCTGAGAATTTAAATTTGTCACATTAATGTTGTAAACTGCTTGGATAAAAATTGAATAAATACAGTATAGAAGCCGAGGGGGGTTGCATTTTCACAACTGGTTTGACTATAATGGGGTTAAATTTTTAGTAGAGTTACTAGAAGAGGGTCGCACATTTTCGGGATTTCTGGGATAAAAAATTCTGGTAAGCAAGGATTTAACAATAGAAAGATTCGTGGTTAAAAATGATTCATGCTGTTCTTTGAAAATTTAACTGTTACTTGCATTGAATCCCGCTCTTAATATCACAACTTAAACACTAACCACTTGCACAATAGTGCAGAATTCTCGGGTCCATTCCTACGAAAATGACATTTGCCCTAAAGTGAGATTGGGTCTTAATCTCGTAACCATATATACTCACTTTCCCGTGGGAGATCTGGGTACGAGATTAATCGGGTCTATAATTGGCCACAGCGGAATAGACTATAATGGGGTAAAAATTCTGAGTGGCTAGTGGCACATACTTGTCCGCGCCAGCAAATGGCTGCAGGCCGTTACTAGCCCCATCTGAGGGTCTTGCATGGGAGCGCTGCAAAAACTGTTTAGAATTTCCATAGTCCAATTTTTTTGAAATATGCTAATCTGTGTGATATATTCAAAGCTGTTAGTGAACTCTCAAGGTCCACGGTCAAGTTTGCTGACTCTTTGGGAGTGGAAGCAGAACTAAAACAGGACTGGTTCTAAAATGCGTGAGAAATGAGAGGTGATGCGTGTGAGCGTGAGATTACACTAAAATGCGAGTGTCTCAAGCAGAATGCGTGAGATTTGACAGGTCTGGCCGCCAGGACGTTCTTTTTATAACATGCAAATTAGCAGTATGTGTAGCAATGGTTCTAATGAAACGTGTAAAAGGAAAGAGCAGAAGTTAACCTTTAATCTTGACGCTTAGGTTCCTAATGGTATGAATGAAACATTTTGGTTCTATCTAATTTGTAAAAATTGTATGACTATAATAAGTCTTAGTATAAACCTACTAACGGTCTAACACGCATCCTGCATTCTGATTGGCCTACCAATAGAGAAAAGATGGCGGATCAAAATAGTAATGAGCCCCGTTTTGCTATAATATCAGAGGATTTCATCGATACTTTAATTTGTACATCCTTTTTGACCGATTAGTAGGTTTATACTAAACAATAAGACCTCTTGGCCTTATGGACTACGAGTTTGAATAGTCCATTCGGCCTACGGCCTCATGGGCTATTGACTCGTAATCCATTCGTTCTCGAGGTCTAATCGTTAAATAATTTACAAGCTCACTTGATACATATAAAGTGGTTATTCTAATGTTTGAGAGAGAAAATTCAAGTATTTGCAACAAAGTATTTTTAAAAGTTGCAAAAATATATCAAAAAAGCCCGAATTTTTTCTCTTTTTGCTACTGTAACGTCACTTTGTGAAGCGTGAACGCAATTTTTTTTTCTTTCGAAACTTTTCCTTCTTAGCTCCGACACGACTACACGTTTCGTTGTGATTTCCCCAAAACATGAATTTATTACATCTCTCAGTTTTACAACATATAGTGTCAAGAAATCCCTTTTGACGAGATCAATATTTTTATTTCCTAAAACAGGATTTTATTAAAACACACAGTCAGTTGGCATATCAGTGGTAATATTTTGTGCAGAAAAAAGTTCGCCTGAATATGATATAATTCTTTTTTTCTCTGATGCGATGGAACTTTAGAAAGCATGTTTGGCTAATTAAAAAATTGTTCCAGTTTTTTAGAATTTTTTTTATTAAAAATGACATGAATAGCCCCAACCAGGTGATCTGATTGTCTCATCACCAGTGCTTGCCTCCATTTTGTTTGTGGGAGAAATTTCCATCTATAAGTATCCAAGGGTTTTGATGAGCTAAGGTGTATAGTTTTTAAGGCAAATGATTCGGCGTTAGTACCTAAATTTTTAGCGCTTGTGTACTAATACTAACCTGAAGCCATTAAAATGGGCTACCTTGATGAAGGGTATTATCCCTTAATGATATTATCCCTTAAGCCTGGATGTTATTTATACTGGTGATTATCATTTAAGCCATATCCCACAACCACTACGCTTTCACTATAACTTATCACCTGAGGCTGAAATTGGCAATGTATGGTACTCATGTGCTATCGATACTTGTGTAAAAGGAGAGCTCGAGTTTCAACACTTTGCTTTACTTATGTCCTTCTTAAATAAAAACTTCAAACTTCTCTTGTCAAGATTAAATTGTTTTAACGAATTCTGTTATTATGAAATACAATTAAAATTGTTAGAAACGGACAAATTTCTGTTTTTTTCTGATGTTGAACTTTTTTATTCCCTTTTTTCACGGGTCATGCATGCGTCGCTATGTCTCCATCTTCAGCATCGTTGTCTGGAATAGATAACTAGAGAAGGCATCGATATATTTTCGCCACGTGATTGGTCGAGCGTTTAACTTCAGATCACGTGGAAGGGGCAATATTTCTGTTGATAAACAAGCTTTTTAAGTTTTAATGTTCATTGAGCAATAAAAAGGTTTAGTAAATTATCATTAGCATTACTCTCATTATTATCATTATCAATGCTATTTTATCTGCTTTTACCACAAGCCATTTTCCTCATTCAAAACTTTGTTTCTTCAGATACGTTTTGTTATCGCCTGTTTAGCAACAAGCCGATCCTGAATGTGTTTTTCTGCAAGTTCTTTATGCACAACTCTGATGTTTTCCGTGGCAGTTTTCGGGTCTTCTTCAACTGCTTTAAGTTTTTTATATAAATTCCTTATTTCCAGGTCATTCGTCATCTCCTCTTCTTCGTCATCGTCCTCCATCTCCTCCTGATTCGCCATTGAATTATTGTCACGTGTTGCATCCTCGGTACCAGGCTCTTCGTCTTCCTCTTCTTCATCGTTACCGTCTTGCAACTTTTCTTCAACTGAGAATATAGAAATATTTTACCGTTAAAACGCAAACAAGAATCAGATTGATTCTAAAAATCTAATTGCACTAGTAAACACTAGTAAACTTAAAGA
This sequence comes from Zoanthus solanderi, assembly GCA_024336925.2. Classification (NCBI taxonomy): domain Eukaryota; kingdom Metazoa; phylum Cnidaria; class Anthozoa; order Zoantharia; family Zoanthidae; genus Zoanthus; species Zoanthus solanderi. The sequence goes on along the minus strand of JANCMA020367951.1, from coordinate 5,032 downwards.
ATAACTATAGAATATCCCGCCACTGTCATTAATATATATAAATCTGCACATTTGTTTTTAGAGAACGACGAATGAACAGAATAAATCATATCATTCCCGGCACTTGCGGGATACACTCAGTATTAGGTGATATCAGTTTCTTAAAGTGTTACACTGAATCCAGTGACAGGGCAATCACACATCAAGCATGCGCCTAGCTCCAGCTTCTGTAGTGTTAAGAAAGTCTTTTATTCCCCCAGGCTAGCTAGCTTGCTTCTCTTCCGAGATAAACGTTTCCTACGTTTATCTCGTGTTCTCCCAACCTCGTGTTTACACCTGGTTATTTGAACACGGAAACCATTTTATATTTCTATAATTATAGAATACTAGCAGTGAAACACTTTAAACGTCAACTAAGTACTGCATTACTCTAACAGTCTAACGGTCTGACGTATTCAAGTAATAATAATAGTAATGGAAATTTTATTTTCATTATTCTTTATGGCTTTTTACAATTGTAAATCTTGCTTATGAAAGGTAATTTACAACTGGCTACTTGAATCAATTATAAAGAAACTGGGGGGAAAAAAAATTACTCAACTTAAATCTTAATTTTTAATCAGTTCAGAGTTACTCCATGGCTTGTTTCTGCAGCAGAATATATAGTACGTCGACCCTATTGTTATGTTTATAATCCTTCTTATTATATATTTTTGTACCGTATCTTCAAAACCTACGTTAGAAAGCATTGACTGAAAAGCAAATGACTCCTTAGCAAATACACCTAGCGCACTTATTAATAGATTTATAAATTCTACTTTTTTTAAACTTATTTCAGAGAGTGTTATTTAGTTCCTTATATTTTTCTTTCTTTCGGATTATGTTGTTCTTTAAGTTTGACTCGAAACCAACTGATAGTTCCAAAACATATAGACAGTTATTATTTGAAATCAAGAGGTCAGGGCGATGAGAGTCTCCAGTAATGATCGAGGGGCTTTTAAAACCAGGAAGATCAGCATAAATGACAGTGTCTTTCAACACTTGTAGTGACATTGCCAAGAAATTAAGAATTGAATCATGTCTCCATGTAAATCGACCCTGGGTGAGCAGGCAGCAACTACGTGAAGGAGAGTTTCTTGTGATAGACAGAACGAACAATCAGCAGATGACGAGATGTACCATTTCATTAGGTTTTTCCTTGTTGGTAGCGTGTTGTTGATGTAACGGATTGTGAAATTGTATATGTTCTTGGGGAGTTTTGACTGTACTAATGACCAGATTTTGTTCAGTTCAGGCGATGAATCATTTATGACAAGTTTGAAGAAGAAGCCCTGGGAGAGAAGACCGTAACATAATTTATTCTCTTGATCCGCTTGAAATTTTTTAATAAAGTCTTTGGTTGATTTGAAGACATCATACTGAATATTTGTGTGTACACTAGTGGAGGACCATAGACTTTTGATTTCTTCATTTGGTGAAGATTTCAGAGCTTTTCGTTGCACCGTTTGGTATTGTGTAAATTTTACAGATGGAGGACAGATATTGAGACCAAATTTGTTACATAACAGGAAAACATTGCTTAATGTTCCACATACAGGAAGGTCAAGCCACTTACGGATATAGTGAAGTGCCAGAGAACCAATAGTTTCAGAAACCCACGTTTTAGATAGATCAGCTACTGTAAAATGCCAGGATATTTTTGAGAGAACATAGCGATTATAAATGAGTAGTTTATTCTTTGGATGTAAAGGTTTCTGATCAATATCAGACATCATTTCTTCAATAGCCGTAGACAGGTCTAATGTATGTGATTGGTTTGTCATTTCAAAATCAAAGTATCTTCCTAAATATGTGAAAGATTCTCCAATTTTTATGCAAGGCACAAGAATGTTGTTTATTATCAGTTTAGGTAAATACTGAACAGATTTTGAAGCAACTTTCTTGATTCCAAACGTACTACATTTGTCACCTCTGACGATCATGTCTGCCCATTTGCACCAAATACTGAACCGATTAAGTAAGTGCTGGTTCTCAGATTCTTGACTAGTGATGACAGCACATCGTCTGCAAATTGAAACCAGTGGACAGGGTTCAAATATAGACAAACATTACTCAGGGAAAAACCAAATTGTCGGTATTTTTCTGATTTAATGTGTTGTACAAAAGTTCTGAAGCACATGTTAAAGAGAAGTGGACTGAGGCAGTCACATTCGAGGACTCCACGTACGGGAATGTAAGGAGTGCTGAATTCTGAATTAATGATGGAAATCTTAAAATCGGAGTATAAACTTAATTTGTACAATCTTCTAACGTGATCGGGGATGTGGTGATAATCAAGTACGGACTGGATTAGATTATGATGCACTTCGCCAAAAGCGTTTTTCAGATCAAGATGAATTATAACAAGGGATCTCTGTTTTATGTGTGCTTTATTTATGATGCTAACCATATGAAAAGTATGCTCCAGAGTTCCAGACAGGCCAGGAACGAATCCTTTTTGAATTTTATGCTCTATCAAATTATTGACAGTGAGGAAGGAGTAAATTGAATTTCTTAGACATGCTGTAAAAACTTTCAAAGGTATTGATTCCAAAGTTATAGGACGAAAATTGGAAGGCACTTTTGTGTCGCCTTTCATGGTTCGTACAGAAAATTGAAACCTTCTTTCAAGGACTTTTCAAGGACTTTTCAAGGACCAAATTTATTTTTCAAGGACCCTTCGTGGAATGTCATGTTACCTGTTTAACAAAATGAATCATTCTGTACCAAACAAATTGGCAGTTTTTCAACGCCTGAAGTTTCTCTTCCGACTTGTTATCCAGGGTCTTAAGTTCCTTTGCCTTTTCTTTCGAAGTTCTCCTGAGGGAGTTGGACTGTGTGACAAAAGATATGTTCCCCGTTAATTCAGCCAAATTGTTTGCTGACTTAATCAACCCATCTATGTCCACACTCATTCTCCTTTTTTTCTCCTTCAGCTCCTAAATTTCTGTTAACAAAGACTTCCTTTTCCAACTTTCTTCCTCAGATTTCTTGTTCTGTCTTTATTGCTCAAGGTACCTTTCATAACGTTTTCTTGCTGCAGAACAGGAAGCAAGCAAAGGCTGGGTAATAGATACATTCAGAATGCCACCAACAACATTAATATGACCACACACAAGGCACTGAGCTACAAGCGACTGATTTGCCAGATTCTCAACTTCAAGCTCTTTATTCACCGAGAAGCCTCTTTCCACTGAAGCTTGACCATGCGATAATACTAAGAGGAATTGTACTACTTTAAACAACTTATGGTAAGGATCTGTATTCATGTAAGTGCTGAACAGCTCATCTAATCTGGCAGTACTGAAGTTGAAATTTGAAAACTTCTCAGATCCAAAAGCTGGTATGTTGTCCAGAATACTGGTGTACTCCTGGATAATGGCATCACAGTCATTTTCTTTGATCCTTCTGACACTCACAAACTGGGTTACAACCTTTTTAAACCTGGATATGCAGTGGTCTACATTAGAAGCCATTTCCCTGGGATTCAATGCACTCAGATTTCTTACTAAGGAATATAAGGCAGTTAACCATTTAATGTTAAATTTTCCAGGCATTTTGCTGCAAAACCAACGCCAACACGTTTCAACTCCGTGATGTCAAGCCAGCTCCATGAGGCATGCGTAAGAGCATCACAACTCATATACACAACCGCTGATCAATCTGGTGTTGGCTCACATAGGGCTCGTGTTTGGCTTTGCCTTTTTTTTTACACAATTCTTTGCAGTTTTTTCTTTTTTTACAAAATTAAAACGGAAGAACACTCTAATCTTCACAATGCAACTTTGCTAAAACTTTTCAGATTCTATGTTGGGGAAAATTCAAGGACTTTTCTAGACCTTATAGTGGAATCGAGGACTTTTCAAAGTTTTTTGGCAATTAAGGACTTTTCAAGGACTTACTATAAAATACACGGACATTTCAAGACTGTACGAACCCTGGCCTTTTTTATGTATTAGAGTGGTACATGTTTTTTTCCACTCAGTAGGAATCATTCCAGATGACCAAACTTGTTGAATAATTTCGGTGAGATAAGTTCGTAGAATAGGACATCTTTTAAAGCAAATGAAGTTTGGAATGATAAACAGTTTGTTTGGATTGACTGACGAAAGGGTTTTCATGAAGTAAGAAACACAATCTGACAAAGAAAAACAGGGAAGGACTGATTATTTTTGACATAGCCCCAAAAATTTTTGTTGATGTGTTTATCGTGATCAAGCTCACCGTCACAATCTTGTTCTGAGTGATCCTTGCCGGAACGTCTGTCACGCAAAACACGAGACACGTATTTTATTTCGATTACGTCGGCTCCCTGGGTACCCTTTTAACTTTTTCAAAATTTTCTTTAAATCTTTTGCTGAGTGATTATTATATTTACCGTTAAAGGTCTTAGTAGACAGGTTTTCCACTTGGCCGCAGTTCTCTGAAAAATAGTTGTACACAACTTCATTCAGATGCTTTATCTTCGACTTTGCGTCCTGCGGTGCATTTGAATTCAGAGAAATTTTGAAAAATTCGTTAGCCGTTAACCACTCGGAATCCTTTTTAGGAAGACGTATTCCTTTTTTCAACTCAGGAAAATCATTAGTTTCAGAATGATCATCATTTGTAGACTTAGCAGTATCGGCGATATTTTCAGAAATATTTGTAGTGTTTTTAAACAAATGATCTTCTAGGTCGGGACGTAGCTCGTCATTCAAATCACGTACAATCCTACAGCTCCTCTGGTGCATTTTTAAACCGCGTACACACTTACAAGACTTTCTACAACAACATCTTACAATGTTGGAATTTACAGTAGCCTGTGTTGTATTAATTATTTGTGTTGTCCGTCTTGCAGCATGATTTTTACTCGGGCTACCTGTGGTAGCTCGAGTCTAGGTTTACCTTTTCGTCAATATATCTATCTCTCTTTCTTTCTATCTATTTATCTTTCAATCTATCTATCATGTCGCGTTTGGGAAAATTACCCAGAAGTCCTTGCGTATAGCTTTTTGCACGGAGCTTGAGGACT
>JANCMA020367843.1:0-11451 GCA_024336925.2 Zoanthus solanderi | reverse complement strand
GTTAGTCCTTCGTCGGAGTAAAGGACGATGATGACTTTGCTTTACTCCGACGAAGGTCTAACGTCCGAAACGTCAGTAAGTATTCTCTCTTTTTTACGGTGTAAAATTTACATTTTTATTACTGAAATAAAATAACCATTAACACGCGACTAGCAGATGCACATTGATAATCAGTCATTTGTAAGTTAATTTGACACCCAAGTCTTTTTCTATTTACCATGTACTGCATGATCTTTCGAGGACAAGAACACTCGGGCCCGAGGCTCGGCCCAAAATTAAAAACAAGCTTAAAACAAGCCTCAGCTGAAGTTTTGTTTAAACACCAGCCAAAAATTGTTCTTGCAGTTGTTCTTTTTAAATGTGCACATCCCTCAATCCTGATAAAAATATAAAATATTTTCCATTTTATAGTGCAAAAGTCTGAAAGAAACAAAATTTTGATTAGGCCTCCTTCTAATTCATAAACTTTGAACTTTATCAGTGTATATTGCTTCAATAAAGCGCTAAAACTTGTCCTCAAAATACTGATTCTTATAAGAAAAGCTTTCACACTTTATTCTAAAAAACAAATTGCTGGTGTAAATGGATAATTACATTCATTCAAAAACTGAAATCGTTTGAAAAGTAAAAGAAAAATGGTTGGTTTAAAATAACTTCATTTAAAATTTTGCGTGAGGAAATAAGTTCACAAAAAAAACAAATTCTTAAGTTAGTAATTTTATAACAGATGACAAAAAATTTTGCTAGGATGAAACTAAAATGCAAAGCTTTAAATGAGCGCTGGACTAACATCGCTAACGCAAATTTTAGATTATCATTTGAAAATATAAATTTATATGAAGTAGGAGATTTTACTCCTGGTTTCAAAAAGGAATGTCAGTTTTTGAACGTGGGTCTTTATCAAGAAAAAAAAATCATCATAACAACGAAATAAACAGCTATTCAAAAATATGTCTGAAACAGGCTTGACTAAAACAAAAATAGCGAATTATCAAAAACAATCATTGCGGTAAAAATGCAATTTAAACCCGACATGAAAATTCTTAAGGAAATAATACCAAAGTGTTCTGTTTAAAATCATCACTACTTAGCAAGACTTTTGTTGCTTCTTCTAAACAATTCTAGTATATACACACTTTACGAGATTCGTCAAACGGCTACTCCAATTTTAGTTCCAGCGTGCGAAATGACCGAGTGCTCGAAAGGGATTATCAGCTGAGAATTTAGTCTTTACTTTTAAACTATTTTAGTCTTAAACTCACACAACTCAAATCAGGAAGTAAATGTTTCATCAAGATTTCAAAATGTATCCACAGTGCTTTGGAAAACGTTTATTTCACAATAAATACATCACGTCTTAGGCATTCAAGGGTTATTAAAGTCAAATATCGTGTCCCTATGTTTTCTTTTGTAATAATGGACTTAAAAAAACATTGCAGTTCCGAAGCAAGATAAGAAAAGCTCATTATCATTAAGTTAATTTATGTGCTCTTAATCTCAGTGTTCGTAAAAACATTACAAGAATAATATTCAGAATTGAATGAAGAAGAACAGTTCTATATATTAATGGTTTGTAAAAATGTAACTATAAACAGTCATCATTATATTATGACAAGAAAATCTTCATAACTGTGAACTTGGAAGAAAAATGGATAAATGGCTTATGAAAAACACAAACTGAAAAGCGGAAAAGCTTGTTAATTTACACTCGGTTTTGTTTTATAAAAACCAGTAAATTTTGTCGCACTCGAAGGTATTGTTCTTAATTTTTTGGCTGCTTCAGCCTTAATTTGTTCTTAATTTCTGTGAGCGGTTTGAAATGGTTGATTGTACGAGGAACTTTTAATATTCCGTGAATACGTGTATCATTTGGGACAATAGTAGATATAATAATAAATGGAAACGGTGATTCTGTGTTTTTACCGTGCACATTGCGAACGTAAATTACAAGATTCAGTAAAGTTTCAACTAGTAGAAACATTTTCATTTTTCTTTCAGCTTCAGCCTGATCTTGTTCTTAAATTGCTCTTAATTTTTGGCCAATCGTAGCCTCATTGTTCTTATAAAGTTGTTCTTAAAAAAAAAGCGTGTATATACATAATCAGTTTGTAAGTCTATTCTGAATACTTGATGTACATTTTAGAAAAGCTGTTTTTGCTATCAATATATATCGCAAGGTTGTTATGAGAAAAGAATTTCCGTTGGTTTCAAGACGTAACCCACAATTGCCCGAAAAACCATACCACACAGTGCAACATTAGATTCAGCTGGTTTTGATAAACAAAGGCTCCAATTGATATCCATTGACTCCGACGAAGGGCTACAGTCCGAAACGTCAGTTCGAAAATTCTTCTTACTACGGTGTAAAACTTATCAAATGGTAAAACTACAATTGATATCCATTTTGGTATGTGCATGAACGCTTTTGTTCCTCGATTTCAATTTTCAATACTCTTTTAAAATATGGAAGCCTAGTAGTGTTTCAATGACGCTTGAGGAAACTGTTTTTAGTGTATTAAAACGTGGATCGCCATGACAGACTTCGTTTGAACTCTTTTGCAGAAAAATGTGGAGGTTTGTTAAGAAATGTTTGAAATCGCGAAATTTCTTCTGCAAATAGCAGAATTAAAGTTTCCGTACTTCAGCTGAAAAATGTTTGTTCCGTCAGCTTCTTACGAGCTATTAAAAAGCGAACGCACTCCACTGATCTATGACTACAAATACTTCTAGTTTCGTAAACTAGACCTAGGGCACTAAAAGTTTGCTTGAACAAATTGAACAATGAATAAATATGGTTTAAGTAATCGTTTCTACTTTGATAGGTCAACTCCGTTCAATTGATTGTGAACGAGCTCTTACTTTCTGCTGACACAGTGCGATAACAGTCAAATGAAATATAATTTCCTGATGATGATAAATACAAGTTGACAAATGGCAACCTTTATTCACGTTACAACGGATGCGAAAGAATAGAGTAAGAAACTGAAACTTTTAGCGTAGATATATAAATAATGGAATTTATTTTGCCTGGAGGAATAGTGTTGTGTTGATGACTGTTAATCATTTCCTCGTGTCACAAATTAATAAATTCATAAGTTTTACATCTTAGTGAATAGAACTGTGAAAACTGATGTTTCGAACTGTAGTCCTTCGTCGGAGTGTGTGAACAAATTCACAGTTCACAATTACATTTTGTGAGTTTTCATAATTCTATTGACAACGGTGTAAAACTTACAAATTTATCAAATTGTTTCTCTCGAAACACCGACGCATCACCATTTATGACATTCCTCGTGTCACAGTTGTGTTAAACCACAAACATGTTCAAAACATATGTTAGAAAATTCTCTGGCAACTGAATACTAATACGCAATAGCTTTCAAGATAAAATTGTCAAACATTGAACTATCTCCGTTAACTTGAAACAATCTGGCCTTTTATAACAACTTGCAATTTGCACTTTAACCCTGAGGCTGTATCCAATAAACTTCCTGTTTCGCTATATGCGTTCTTCTTAAAACTATTTTTTCAAAATTTAATTTAAAATATAGCCTACGTTATAGAACTTACTTGCTAAAAATGAATAAATACAATAATGACGAAACAATGAGTTCTATGAAATATTTGCGTATATTTTGAAACCAATTAACCCGAATTACTGGAACTGGAGCAACTACAGGAAAAAATTTTGTTTCCAAAACAAGAAGTTTTTTTTTAATTTTAATGAGTAGCGCAAAAAATCACATCAAACTCGGCTATTGCCATTTTTCTACACTTTCATTGATAAGGCATTATTATTATTGTAGCACTGGCTTGCAGCGGTATTAAGTAAACAACTGCATCATGTTTCAACTCAATGACAATGCGTCCAACGTTATCTTTCTCTGTACTGTACTCGGAACAGTCATTGCTAGCAACTGCAAGCCGTGAGAGGTTTTAAAAAAATCAAAACAAAAAATAGTCAGCTCCTTTGTAGCTTCAAGGCCAAGTTAGTCAAAATGGAGAAACTTTTGAAATTTCCTGTTTTGCTGGAAGCTTCGACCACCCAAGGCAGTCGGCACTTTTCATTTATGACAAGCGCTGTTTCAACTCACAGTACTGCGCTAGGCTTACTCAGGCAGTTTTAATTCATTTTAAAATACGGCCGCGTTGAAAGGAATAGAACTTCGGCTTGTCTCTTTCCTGATTTTATTCTTATCAACAACTGCTTGATGAAAAATTACCTAGTTGCGCCCAACAACCATAAATTTGAAGTTTAATGACCACAAAATCTTTTGTAAAACTACGGCTTTAAATTTAATATCTGTTTTGTGGCAAAGGACGTGTTCAGATGAAACTTCAGCTAAAATGTATTGAATCCAAGACTTTTGTTTGTTTGCAGAGACACGACGTTTTGGGGTACATATCAAAATGTTTTCATTTGGGATTTAGAAAATTTTCTGTTTATTTAGCACGGCCGAGATAAGTGTTTTCATCATTACGAATGCATTATAATGATAAGGGAAAAATGGAAAAAAAGAAGAAATTTGAAGAGTGGATCAAATTGTTGAATTTGTTATTAGCACTTTTCAAATTGCTTTTCATTTACAGGGGAAGCAATCGTCGCATCGTGTCAAACTTGAACTTCTGTGGGCGTGGAAAAGTTTTAAACTTTGGTCTTTCTGAAGAAACGTTTCACCCCTTAGCTTCAAGTGTTTGATTAAGTTAGACGCCAAAATATTTGGAAAGTAAACAGAGATTATGACGATCAGACAGCCAAGGAATTTAGTAATCCTGAAACATTCAGTGTGTAGGCTATTTTGTATTTTAAAACGCAAGTCTATGTTTGCCATTTGACAAAATGCCAATGCACTCTCAGTATTACTGTTCTTCGTTACAGCAAGTTTGAAAACTGTATTAACCACAAAGCAGCTTAGTTTTAACAGAACTCCTTGTGTCTTCATTTCATTGCAAAAAAGATTAAATACTTTTTTGATACTTGAAAACACAGCAGGTCAAAAAGTCAGCTATGATTCGCGGCCTTGTTGTCTATATGTGACAGAAAACAAGGATTATTTATTTCAAGTAAAAACAACAAGGTGGTACTTAAAAGTTTTGTCATGATCGCGACAAAAATGCTTCATTTTTAAACAGAGTTCAGACGGTTTTTTTTGCGCAAACTGCAAAAGGGTCTTCCGACAGTCTTGGAAGATATCGTTAACACACAAATTTTTCAACCACTTAATCAACCGAGATACAACCGATAGATCCCTTGCTTTTGTTCAAAAATATTTCGCGATTGCGCTACAAGTGTTTTGAGCTTCAGTCTTTGACTTCCGACGTCGAAATTTGCCGACTTCGTGAATTTAAAGTTTGCGGAATGTAACTCCAAATTACAAGAGCGTAAAAGTTAATAGATTGAACAGATGCGAATTTCAACAGCTGTCATTCGAAATCATTTTAAAGGATAAGGAAACCTCACAACAACAATTTCATCAACTAAACCATTTGGATAAACAGTTTCTTCCGACAAAAAGGGCTATTAAAACCCTTTCTCTGACTCAGGGTCGCACGTGGCAAAAGAACTGAATAGCTACATCTAGGAAGATGTTCGAAGCAAGAAAAATGTTAAAAATAAAATCTAAAAACTGTAAACTAAACTTCTTCGCAGTCTTGTGGTTCCAGTGAAAGTTGTTTTTAATATAAATATGATTTAGGTTTTAGACGTTCTGATTTTAAAATAATCATAAATTGGCTCTAGTCAGTTAGGAATGTATATCTCAATATAGCCTTATAGCATTTATATAGAGCATAATCTTCTTTTCACTTTCATCAATTCTGATGTTAACTGTTTTTGTCACGACCAATTACTGCGCATGCAACAACTTGCAAAGCCTCACGTTTGCAAAACAAAAGAATTTCTTTTTCATATATTTTGATTAAACTTGTTTTTAGATATTTCTGGTAACGCCAGCAAAAAGAATGAGGCAGAGAATATACACGCATTGTGTCATTCAATCACATCTGAAGAACATTTCGTCATTTGTTTCAGGATTAAAAAATAAAGTGATTTTCTTCTGGAAAAAACATTTCTTGTTTGGCTTTCTAACTGATAAGGCACTTTAAACAACTTGTGTTTGTTTTAGAGGGAAACTGAAAGTATTTTAAAACAAAAATTCAAGATAAACGGTCTTCTTCATCGGGTTTGCGAAATACTCCCAATATCTCTCAAATTCCATTTCTTTCTACTAGAGTTCAGTTAGAGTTTAGCTTAGTGAATGAAATAACAGAAAAAGCCCGAAGCTATTAATTTTTAGTTTTTAAAATAAAATACTTCGTCTAGATGTGTTATAAAACAATAACTTGAGAAATGATTGCCAGCGACACAATGCAAGAATTATAAAAACACAAGTTGAGAAACAAACAAGTCTAACGTATTGACCAAATAAAGATCACGTCAACAGAATCGAAAAGCAAATCAGTTACTTGATTTCCGACTACGCGGATAAAGAAAGCTAATTTTCACATTCCATTTTAGTACTGATTGTAAACAAAAGGATGTGTATCAATAATGCTGGTAGAATTGGGGCCTTACGGTGCAAACATCAATGGTTGGTTGTTGCACATAAGATTTACTGACCAAAACAAGAGCGATAAAAGTGCAGTGACGAAGAACAAGAACCAGAAACATGACCTTCTGGCCCTGATTTGCTCTCATTTCCTAAAGCTCTCAGTGACACATGTAACCTTTGATATAGGTCGTCCATAAACGAAGCAAGCCAAGGCAGAATTTTTCTTTTAGTTTTGATTCCTTAAAACCAAACTGGTGCGAAATAGTTTTAAATATTAACAAAACCAAGGAAAAATAACTTGCTTTCCAAGTGGAGGCAGAAGCATTTAAGACTCAGCTCGGTGTTGCGTTTTGTTTTCTGTTATTTTTTGCAATAAAGTCAGAGAAACTCTTAAACTTTCGCGATAAGGCGCTAGGATTTAATAATCTTAGTAAAAATCGAGCTGAGTGGGTTTCCGGTTTAAGGGTCAAGAAATAGACCGCATTTGAAAAACTTTCCACATTACCAGATAAGAAACGAACAGCAAGTAGTTTTGTTGTTACTCTACAAAACCGTTCTATTTGTTTCTTATTTGAGCCGTGTTTCTTTAATAAAACAATAGCATTTTATCTGAATTTCAAATCATTAAAAGATTAAGTTACCTCGGATAAATCTTCTCTCTCGCCATGCTCTGGTGCTCAGGTCAATTTCTCCCGAGGAGAGATCAGCGCATTTGTGATATTCTTGGCTGAAAAGCAGCGCTTGGCTTCGCAGTCTTCTTGGTATGGTAGGCATTGTTATTTCAAGATACAAACGAACAGCAAGCACTGAGTATATCGGTCGTCTTAGGTCAAAATGTCGTATTCTTGACCAAGTAATCCCGTATGTTTTGCGTACTCGTTTCTGTAGAGAGACTAACCTTCTGTATTTTCGACGATTTTGAGTGATCCCGGTAAAAGCGCACCGGTCGATTCTCCAGAGGCCTCCCTCTTTCGATGTCTTGTTCATGGCGGCTTCGACAATGGCGATGCGCTTAACGAAATGATGGTCTTTGGAAAATATTCCTGACCTTTCAGTAAGAAAAACTGCATCGCTTATAACATCAATCCCGCTGGAGTCTAAAACAACCAGAGATTTTGGAATCGGCAGTCGCAGTCGTTTGGCAGTGAGTGAACCGAAATAAAACATCACAAGAAGACTTATTAAAGCTGATTTGGAGTGACGCAAACACATCTTGCTTGGATGCAACACTATCTGTATCTTTCTCTGCGCCCTTGATTTGTTTCGATCAACTGAAAATGACAAGACTTTGTTAGTGGAGCACTTTTCTATTGTTCTATAGCAATCCCCGGGTCATTTAGATGGTGCATCAATTCCCTCAGAGAAGCGTATGCAATCATCAATCAAACTGAACTTGTAAATGAGGTGAGCTGGTATTGACACCAGTTTTAAACCTGATCCCCCTCACACTATCATGCTGTGCTGGCCTTCATTAATTTTTAAAACAAAAACAGTGTGAGACCTCAAATGTGATATCACAAATTAGATTAAAAGTTGGTACATTATACCCGCTTCTAGAAAGTGATTGGCCCACAAATACAGGATTTTTTTTTTAGCTGCTAATTTTGCTTAAACTCTTGGGCGTACATTAGTGTCTTCGCACGATTTCTGGATTTCGTGGAAATGGAAACATATTTTTTCACCTGAACTACTTCCTGTTATTCTGAGCGGTGCGGTCGCTATCACGACTTAGTATAAACCACTGTGATAACAGAACAGTGCGTTGGCAGTGAGACCAAGCCTTTTTTCCATTACGACAGCTTCCAAAGATCAACAAGTCGATAGCTTAAACCTTTTTCCCACTTTATTTTTTGTCATTTCAATATCATCTTTACTTCTACCATGTTTAGTTTCTCCTTTCCATAATTATAGAAGTTTTACTAGTTACAAGCTAGTATACAAATAACTTAATAATTAATTGCCCTCATGAACAGCATTATTCTGACTCTTTATCGCAAATATTTTTTAATGTGAACTATAAAATATTTTTGGGATTTTGGTAATACAACAAATATTTAGACAAAATATTTCCTGCAGTACGCGATGCTACGATAAGATACGTTCCGAGCAGGCAGGAGAGGCAAGGACGGAATCCAAACCACCCATCACTGTCAGGAAGTCGGTATTTTTTTTCCGTTACCTTACCAAGATTTTTTGATACCGGAAGTAAGTTTAGGACAATTTTTAAACCTTGTACGTATACGTGACTTGAACCAGCTGGGTGTCTGTACTTATTACACTGAGTCTAACTAATTTAGTCTATACCCAAAAATGGTAATGTAAAAATGTTTCTTAATATAACACAAACTATTGTACTCGATCAAACCAAAATTGTGATCATCAAGCGCGTGGATGATGTCAAATACTTAGGCGCATTTATCATGGACTCTTACAAGAATTTCAAGACCAGAAAGGCACTAGCTTGACAATCCTGTAATGCTCTTGATAAAGTATGGCGCTCAAACATTGATAACAACCTGAAGATAAAGTTCTTCACAGCGGTAGCTATACAGTGCTGACTGCTGAGTCGTGGACCCTCATACTCAAACAACAACAGAGACTAGATGGAACCTACACCAGACTCCTGCAACGTATCCAAAATATCCACTGGTCTACTCATGCAACCCTGAAAGAGATATACGGACAACTGTCTCCCGTCTCTGTGAGACTGACACAGGAGATTGATCTTAGGGCACTTTTATCGAGCCGAGGGAAAGCCTATATCTCGCCTCCTCTACTGGAGCCCGAGGTTCCGGCCTATTCCCGGCTGGACTAACTCTCAGGGTCTTAAAATAATTGAGGAGAAGGTGCTGCCTTAGCTCTAATATATTGGCATTGGTCCATGAGAATTTCGCGTCTTCTCAAATGGTAGGATAAACAAAGAAAAATTTAATTAAACTTAAGAAACCTAATACTAACATTCCTAACACTATGAACTGGGAAATGTACAAACTACCACAGTCGTTGCACCTAGAACTACGTACATGACGCAAAACATCAGCTTGACAGCATATCGCTTATCTTTGTTAACATATCTTAATGATTAGATTAGGATTAGGATTAGATTAGGATTTAAATATTTGCAAAGAGACAGAGTTTTAAAATACCAAAGTAATGGTGTCAAGTTGGAAGTGATAAACGTTTAGGCCACTTAATGGTTTCAAAACTAACTGTAGAATTGCACGCAATTTAGGCATCCTGCTGATGAACAGTAACTGTTTTGCTATTTATTTTCGGCAACATTCTAGTTATGTCTGCTCAGATATCTATTTATACTATTAATATAATCTAGTCAGTAATCAGCTTTTGATTCCCTAGTAACATCACAAAAACGTTTGATGTATATTTTTTTGGTTTTAAAAACGGATTGCATATAGCAACTGAGAAAATAAGAATTGATTGCTTATAAAACCTTTGAATCTTTCGATTCTTATTTCATACAAAAAATAGGATGATGTATCCAATGGCAATGCTGCCTTTTCAGGTGGCACACTATGAAAGATCACTCTGGTAAAAAGTTGTGCGTATCTTTTTTAAACTATTATTTGCTTACTGCCAACGACCCAGCCGAGCTTTATATAAGTATACTGAAAAACTTTCAAACGAGCTGAGCAAATTTAATGGAGTGTAGCTAAAAGTCGAGGGTCGAGGTTCAATTTTATTTTTCAAAGTTTAATATTTGCTATGAACGTCCTTTCTTTTAAATAATGCAACTTATATGACAAAGCCCTATATAGATCTTGCCCATGTTTACTCTGAAAGTATAGTACTTCCCAGATACTGGTTCTTAGTTTCCGTACAATTCGTCGTCAAAGTTCGAAATTTTCATACATTTACTGTATTTTTTTCTGACGGTTTTTAACACTTTTTTAAAACTTTGTTGCCTTAATTCTTACACATGGTAAGAACTGTTGAATTTGTTCTGATAACTTTCCAACTTTGGACTTGGTAAATTGGAGTCATGTAGCGGAATCGTGTTGATTTCTGTGAAAAGTTCTTTGAGGTGAGAAAACAAAAGGTCTTTTCGCGTTCATTTGTGAGCTGTATTTATAATCTTTATCTCATCTCAATTTTTATATTTATTTCAGGGACTTTTTTTATTTCATTTTTATCTGATGAGGGCTGTAGCAGAACAGTCGAAAGCTTATAAACAGTAAAATTTTTAACCAGAAAACATTTATATTTTTAAAAAATTTTAACCGTATCTTATGTCGTTGTAACACAAATTTAGGAGGTTTCAAAAAATCTTCAAAATTTAGTAAGTTTTTGTCTTGCCCGTTGGCACTTAGTGATAGCTACTACTAGTATAATAAAACAAGAAAAGCATATTACATGTCTGTCATGTGTATTTGTACTAAATATACAATATAAACAGTTTGATATTTCCTTCTATCTCATTATATGTTTCTCATATTTTATCAGAAGATACGCATAATTTTGTCAGTTAAGTGTTCGGTTATCAGCTTAAATACGTCATCTATCACAACTTTGTTTATATTTATAACTTGTAAAGCAAACAGGTTCAGCTGATTGTTGGTATCCGAACTATTTTTTTCTGTTCTTACAAGAAAGTTCTATCAAACTGATATAAATCTCCCGACAGTGATCTGATGATCGACTAGAAACCGCTGACATTGACAGTGTAGACCAAACTATGAAAAACATTTTCATCACTGAATCGCGGTACACAGATACCGGCACAATTGTATGTTTTAAATTTTTACCCTTTTTTAGATTTCAAAAACTGGTGGGATTTGCTATAGTTTACGAATATGAAAAAGAAAAAAAAAGAATAAATATTAATAGATTGATGCAGTGCTGGCCATCGGAAATAGCTTTCGCTAAACGAGTCCGATTGCCG
>JANCMA020367734.1:0-11453 GCA_024336925.2 Zoanthus solanderi | reverse complement strand
ATCCTGCTGATGAACAGTAACTGTTTTGCTATTTTTTTCAGCGGCATTATAGCTATGTCTGTTCAGATATCTATTTGTACTAAGCTTGGATGAACAATCAAATTAAATTAAACTAAATGATGCAAATAAACTATCATAATAAAAACATCTTACCCTTGCACAACGACCCGTCCCAAAAATATCCTGTGTTGCAAGAACATGCAAAAGAACCAACTGTATTGATGCATACACCAAGTCCTCCGCAATCTTCCGTTTCACATTCGTTGATCTCTGCAAATGTAAAGTGAGCTAAGGATGAGTTGTTGTTGTTATGGCCATTCATTACCCATGTCAATGTAACGAATCCTTTAAACCGTAGTGGCCGGTAAAAAATAAAGTTGCCAAAATTTATTTCATAGTTTGTCAGCTTTTCATATATTTATTTTACATCTTTATTATTTGTTTGACATGCATGGCCCCCAGAATCCAACGAAACAGAAAGTTGTGCACAGGTATTGTTACAATGTTTTTTCTTGGAATGGGCTCCGTTTTTGTGGCTACTGCGTCGATATAGACGGTAACCACTTTGTTGTCGCCTGGGTAAGTGAGTATGTTACACCACAACAGGAAGCCTAGGTAAGTCACCAAATACAACAGGAAGCCCACAATTTTTTTAAACTTGCAGTATAGCAGTTTTGATTAAATAATACATTTATTACATTTTGCCGCTTTCATTTTCTTCCAATATTTTTATTTTGATATTTAATGTTTTGATAACATTCGGAAACTAAATGCCAATGTTACAACCTACTAAATTTAGCTTGTAATCGATAGAACGCACAAATAAAACATTCTAAACTAGATTCATTCCAAGTCTACTTGCAGTAGCTACAAGCGCTTAAAAAGCGCCTTTTATTTCATCTGTAGTCTGCCGATGGGTTTCATCACATGTTTGATAACTATTAATTCGTGCGGTTTCACAAACTTGCGATTTTAAATACTTACCTCTCTTGAAATCAAGAAGAAACCATCGATAACAGAAATAGAAATGTGTTAGATCGCCGTTTTGCTGTAGATGTTCAAACATTTCGGGGTCGAGGACCTGCAGTGGAGAAAAAAAGAAAGACCTTCTCTATCAACAACAACTTGAATGCTTTACAAAATTTTTCTTCCAAATATCAGTTTGGTAAAACAGATGCTATATTAACAAGCCTTATTACTCGGCTTCACTGAGTTGGCTGAATCCAAGCAATGCAAAACAACCAATGTCATATCACTTTTGGCCAAACATCAGGCCTAGCAAATTCGCGGCTTTTGTTTTACAGCACTAACATATCAAAGGTATTTTAACTAACAGTTTATTTTTATCACTCTTGGAAATAAAGAAAGATATTTTTTGCCCAATCCAAGATTTTCAAGGACCACGATCCAAATTCAAGGACTTTCCAGGGCCTGGGATTTTTTTCCCCAATTCCAGGACTTTCCAGAATTTTCAAGGACCGTGGCAACACTAGAATACATACAAATCTAGAGCAGAATTAACGCAAGATCGATAGAGAACTGGGCACAAGATCAATGGAAAAATAAGCAAAATTTATAGACTGAAACGAGCACTAGAACAAATGAGTGCGTGAAAGACCAAAGAAGAAAGATACAAAAGACCATAGGAGGAACAAACAACAGATCTAGAGTTGGAGATTAAAAATAAGTGAACAAGAAAAACATCGAGGGATGAATGATTGCGAAAGGAAAGAGGAAGGAAACAGTATAAGATTTTTGCAGAATTGAGCAGTAGACCAAGGAAAAGAGCTTCTAATCGAGAGAGCTACATGATTTAGAAAGAAGTACAAAAAAAGTTCAAAAGAAGACACAAAAGTTTTGTTATATTCCTAGTTAAACTTTTTTGCTTTTTTGCTTTTTTGCAGTACGTCTGTCTAATCCGCCATGGAGCTTTCTACCTTTTCCAACTTGACACTCTGATTTCTTAAAAACAAAACCCAACAAACCCCTTAGTTGAAAACGATGAAAAAATAAATCAGTCTTAAACTGAGTAACTCTAAAATGATCTAACTAAAAACATTTTCAACGATTTACACCCATTGCATCCAAGTATATACTTAAATTACCTTAATAAGCGATCTCATGTTCGCAAAATGCGAGTCCATTGCTCTTCCGTGAGGGAAGTTGTTATCCATTCTCTTCATCAACTCAATAAAACATCTGAACGTCAACGCTTCTGCAAATTGTTAAAAAAAATTTTAAGTGAAAGCAGCGAGTAATGAGGGTAGCATTATTAAACTAGTTTTTGTATTACATACATTAATAACAACAATTATACACAACTTTGAAAACATACTGACAGCTTATCAGTTTCAAAGCAAAAAAGAAATTACTCCGATTCGAGAATATGTCACAATATCATCAAAAACATTATAGTACACTCCATCCTTAAACATAATATGGAGGCGCCACAAGATCATTTTGACTCTGAAAAAAACAAAAATCTCAATATCTCTACGTTATAGAATCCTAACATTATAATTCACTTTATACTCAGGCATAATAAGGAGAGGCGCCACAAGGTCCCAGATTTTGCGAAATATCAAATTCTCAGAATCTCTATACTAAAATCCTAACTCTGTGGTAGTTTCTAAACTCAGATATGAAACCACGAGCTGTTTTAAGCTCACAGACCTCTGACCTGAGACAAAATCACAATACCGCCACTTTATGGAATCCTAACTACACTTGATACACTCACCATCCTCGAATATGACAAGAAGAGGCGCCACAAGGTCACACATTCCCTGAACATAACCCACATCTAATGTCGTCCATACGTAGCTGTAAGAAGGATGCAATGTTTGAAATGGAAGTTTCTCTCACCCAACTGTAACTCGGGTGGACGTTTTACAAGTGGTACAGAGAAGTCTCGTGTCAATAACTACGATTTTGACTGATAAAAATATAATTACGCCAAGGTATTAAACCACTTTACAATAGAATGAATCAATGAGCAGTCAATTTTCTACTAAAACTGACCCATCGTCCTTGTCTGGCCATTGTGTTATACACATCATATTAACTTAAACCAAATATTTCGTTTACAAAACCGAATTGTTCGAACAGTTGCAAACGTTGTATATTGCGCCAACACTATTTACTGAGCTTAATGATAGTTATAATTTAACTATCATTAAACTTATTTAAAAATTTTGTACCAAAATCATATATTTTCTCCATTTCTCCACAACTTATTTTCTACTTTTCACCAAATAAATAATTACAACAGGAGAAATACAAGTTCAAATCGTCCTCATGCATGTGATTCTAATGTTCCATTCTTTCTATGGTCCAACAATTTGTAAATCTTTGCCTGATGATATTAAAGAATTAAAGTCTTATAACTGCTTTAAAACTAGAATCCCAAATTATGTACTGAAATCTTAAAAATACAATAATCTGCCTTTTAGTTCCACTGTCACAGACAAGCTATAAATTTTACGGTTTCTTTCGAATAATGTATGGCCACTGCTGTAAAATTAATGAAACTTTCCGCTACACATACACAACAAGAGTCAATTGCTTGCAAATTGTAGTAAGGTCTAGTGCGGATCCAATACAAAAACTGACAATGCAAATTTTTGGCAGTTTCAGGTCTCTTTGGGGGCAAAATAGTTTTGTTTGGTAACATTCTGTCTCATTAATTCGCCAGATTTGCAGTCTTTTTCCCCGACAAAGGACTGGGGGCGAATAAAAATTTGCATTAGAAAAATGGTGTATTTACTCGCACATTAAGAACTAAACAAATGAGAACAGTTTCATGTTATTTGTAAATGGGCCACTATCTTGCAGTTTAAAGGTAAACCAAGATCCATTAGCAAACAAATTTAATAAATTCCGGAAGATTGATAAAAAAATAATGAAGCAGATTATGCCTTTTACTTATATAAACCTTAATCAAATATACAAATAGATTATTTTATTAGAAAACCTGCTGATGACGTTGCGGAGTTTTTCAAGATTTTCCTGAGTGAAAAAGTGGTAGTTCCGATCACACCGCTGTACATCTTTGTCAATGCGATGAAGGTTTAAACCAAAGTTTTCCAGTAACTCTGCCTGAAATCGAATAAACAGGTAATTAAGTAAAACCAGGCCAACCTCTTTTCCACTACGTCACAAGTGAATCCAAAACACTGACCTTTACCTTATAAGGACAAGGATCAGATAGTCTGGAATCCAAACTTTCCGTCCGACTGCACTGTTTACACAGTGTGTGGGCTTCTCCTTCTGACCCAATGGATGATTTAGAGACCTGTCTTTCTACCGTGTGGCCATTGGACAGATGTGTAACATTATCAGATGTGTCCATAACCACTTTCTTACCACAACGTTTACATGTCATAGTCGACGATGAAAATCTACTGCTTTCCTCACCACAATCACAACATCCACTTTCTGCATCTTCACCATTACCGTTCTGCTCAGAGCTGCCATTAACAAATTGTTCTTGCTGTTCATTAGCTCTGTGGCCATAAGACTCGATTATACGTGGATCATATTCAGGTTCTTCGATATAATCACTTCTGTCTCCAACTGTTCCACCACTGTGAAGACTAGAATTAATCATTTCAAGTTGCTCCATCACCTCATCTCGACTTCCTGTACTGTCCAATGACACGCCATCTACCTCGTGTTCCTTCTCTGCCCTTAAGATCCACTCCTCCACCGCTTTCCATTCCTTCAGTATCCGGCTGTACTCTTCACTTGAATTAAGATCAAGTTCCTCCCTCTCCTGGGCAGAGCTGCCAAACTTGTAATGGCCGAGTAGGTACGGCCATACCTGTTTCAACGTATTATTAAATAAGGCAAGGTTATGTGTCAAGCATAATAAGAGGAATATATAAAATAATTTATCAAACCAAAATGGAAAATAGTGGGAGAGTGGTACAAAATGAAGATTGTTGGCAAGATGTACAAAAATATTGATTGGGGATGAGACAAAAATGGGGATAGCAGGCAATGCGTAAAATAATGGACTAGCAGACAAGGGGTACAAGAGACGAACAGTGATATTGCAGACTATTTCAACATTTTTGCAGGCTGGAAACTGGCAGAGATCAACGGAAAAAACATTGGTCAATACAAAAACGCTTTAATAAAAAGATGCTAGGGGTACAATATTGCGGATAGCAGGCATGGGATACAATAATGAGAATAGCAAGCAAGGGGTACACTAATGGGGATAGCAGGAAAGGGGTACAATAATAGGGATAGTCGGGGAGGGGCACTTCAGATCCAGTCCAAATTACACAATTGCTCATTTACTCCTCATTTAAGTTAGTAGGTAGTAAATTTTTAGTTAAAACGCATCTTTTTTGTTGGTTCAGCCCAAATCTGATGAATAACAAAAGATATTTGATACTGCCATATGCTCAGAATCATTTTAGGTAGGTAGTCCAATGCAAAATTTTAAATATTAATAAACTATTTCTATTTTCACTTAGTGTACTTAGGTTCGACAGTTAACAAGACTGGAGGTGCAGGATATGGTATCAAAACCAGAGATGGAAAAGCAAGATCGTCATTTAACAAATTTACCATGGTCTGGAAGAGTAGCCAATATAGCATACGAAACAAAACAAGGATATTTAACTCAAGTGTTCTGACTCTACTCTTATACAGTAGTGAAACCTGGCGTATGACGAAACAGGATGAAGACATACTTAACACATTCCAGCACAAATGCTTCCAGAAGATTCTGAAAATCCACTGGCCAATGAAAGTAATAAATGAAGAAGATAGAGAGAGAACAAGATCGGAGAAAATAAAAAATAAAAATACGGAGGTGGAATTGGATTGGAAATGTACTGAGAATGAATCCACACTCGATACCAAGAACTGCACTAACATGGCCACCAGAAGGGAAAAGAAGGAGGGGTCATTGAAGAGAAACATGGAGAAGAACAGTCGAAAGAGAGAGATGTGAAATGGGGTTTAGAACAAGTACAGAGGCAGAAAGAATACTCACAGATAGAAAGAGATGGAAAGGCACAATAGACGGCCCTATATTCCAAGTTGGAATTAGGAACTAAGAGAGAGATTTCTCATTGAGATCACTGTTATTAATGTAAAACATTTAAAACTGGCCTAAATATTTAATACACTGAAGTATCAACTAATAATACAGATTCTCTTAGCACAAGTTGGCATGAATACATACATAGTTTTTTAAAACATTAAGCGAAAATCAGTTTTCAATCCGTGATTCTAATTTGACAATCCTGATGCATTCGTTGCTATCCACAACTTTTTAAGCTATTGTAAAACTTACAACAAACTTACTTCTTTTCTTATCGAATGCTCCACACCTCCAAAGTACGTGTAATCCCTCACGTCTCCTTCATCCTTTACCTGGTTTCATGAGAACAGTTAGGCAATGTAAAGACCTCTATTAAACCCACTGGAAAACCTGTTACAATTTATATTCCTCACGATCTCGCTACCTCAGCATCAAGTTCAAAAATTTGCTGTAAAGTTTGTAAATGCAGAAAAAGTTAATTAGAAACTTACCATTCCATTTGCATGGAGTCTCTGCCACATATCAGCAGTAACCCCTCTGCAATGGTCTTCCTGCTTCTCATCAGGGCAAATAGTCTCCTCGCTCACCAAACTTGAAAGATGAGTACGAACTGTCTTCATATGAAGAATGTAGTTAAGCCCTAGAAAAAAATTAGAAAAGTTGTAGCCAAAACCATACAGTTGATAAAGACAAAAGCATTTTATTTCTAAGCAGCATAACACAACTATCAAAGACCTAAATAATATATAATGTGATTAATGTGCACCACATGTGGGATGTAGGTTAGTATGAAATGCATGTCTCGAACAGAATACATAAACTAATATTTACTTGCATCCTTTGAGCAGCAAGGCAGTGCATTAAGTGCTGAAAATAACTTAAAAGAGACTCATTTAAATTGTATTAAGCATGAGCTGGGAATATATAAACTTAGCAGGAACGCAAGAAACTTAGAATCTGTTTATGTATTAGGTTCTAGCTTTCCCATGCGGCAAGAGTCTGATGAATGCTATGTTGATCGAATTAGCTATAGGTTGCATCACACAAGCCAACCATGACATGTAAACTCATAGGCACTGTGTGCTCAAGCAGGGTTTTCAACAAATTTTGAAGTAGGTGGTGAAAGTGCAGGAATAGACAGTGAAGGAGCTCATATGTCCATTTTATTTGCATGATCTGAGTAATTTATCTACCAAAGAAGGCGGCAAATTTATGTCAAGCTGGTGCCAAAATTCATTGGCTGCCGCCTCTTATTGAAAACCCTGGTTCAAGGCTAGGTAACAATCATTTTCGCAATTTGTTATAGTTCTGCACATATCATTTAGAAGAACTAGTTTCATTCATTTTACAGGAAATTCTGTAGACACAAGAACAAGAACGCCTCGTAATAAATACTTGTGAAACGAAGACGATTAGAACAAAAACGTTGAGCGATAGAGAATCTGAGTGAATGAAATAGCTGATTGTAAGTTTCTAACCAAACGATCAGTAGAGTGAAATAGACTAAAAACCTACAGTCTTCAAAGTGAATCACTTAAATTAAGACTGATTGTTCTGCCGAGTGGCTAAACAGTTACCACTTAAATCTCCCATGAATGAATGATCGTCTATGTGAATATAACTATGTTATGGTAATGACACAGCCACTAAATAGGGCACTATGGCCTCGCGGGTCAGAGGGACTAAGCCCGTACTAAAAACCTTAAAAAAAGAGTGAGCCTAAATGTTAGCAGCCGTGGACAGCTGTTTCGGCCTTATTGGGCCTCATCAGCACGGCACAGCTAACAAACAGGCTCACATTCCCATGCACAGAAAATACAAAGTAAAGTAGAAGCGTTATGCTTGTGGGATGTGGCTGGATTAGCCATGGATAGCCGTTTCTACTTTCGAGCACTTCTTCACCATGAAATGTAGCAAAGCTAAATAATAGCTAAAACCTTTACGAGCCAAGTGGCACATACAGCCGGCACTTATCTCCAGTTTCTGTAGTGTTAAACGAATGAGAGTCTTTGATTCACCCTCGAAAGGGCACTAATCCATTGCAGGTTAGCTTCCAAGCAGTTGCTGGTACTCATTTACCTACCCTAGGCGGAAAAGAAGGTCGCACAAATATTTGATTCTCGGCAGAACTGGCGATCAAACTGGGTACCCTGTGGCTAGAAAGCAAAGATCTTACTAACTGCGCAAACAACACCCACGCGATATGTAGCAAACAAACACCCTTTTATTCCATCCCTATTAATCTTACAAAACGTTTATTTTTAACGATTAGTAGCTTACATCCATTGAAGGCTCGCAGCTTTATTTGTTGTCTCATTGTTTCACAAGCAGTGTGCAAACACTCCCTTGTTGGAGGCATTCCCTGTCTGGGACCCCGTTTGAAAGATGCAACCCTTTGGGATTTGTCTGCATCCCGTCTCATGGAAGTCGAACCGGATCTTTTACCGAGTGCCCTCTTTAACGACAGCTTTTCCATTTCTTTTGCTACTGAAAGAACATGTTTTAAAATTAACTACCAACCAATTGCCAACACAGCAGATATCAGTTTAGGTAATATTAATAAACAAGCCTTTTTAAATTTCAAGACTTTCAAAACATTAAAGAAAGAAACCTTTGTTTGAATCTGCCAATCAAGGACTGCACACTCACAGAAATTTGAAAAACTCGATATTAAGATACTTTCCTGAAGAGTTTTGCAATGTAGTGATCATAATTTTATCCAAGAAATCAATTTCCAAAAAACTTGTAACTACGATATATCATTGTACAAGTATTAAATTATGTAAAATAAAAACAAGACGACCTGTGCAAAGAAAACAAACAACAAGATGAACTAAGAGAGACAAACTAAAACATCTTGAGCTTGGAAAACTAAGGAAACAGAAGCCCTTCTGCTGTAAACTTTGCAAGTAAACAGTTTTACAGATTCTCACCAACATCCTCAGTTCTTGTACCAGAAACAAGTCGGAACACATAATCCTGGGTTTCAACTTCCTTTGTTGGGGATACAGGAGCTGAGCTCTCAGACCCAATCCTCTTTTTCTTTAACTTCGGTAGCCCAAAGCCCTTGCTCCTGGGTGCAAACAATGGCGGATCCAACTGGCCATTAGGGTAGAGTCCATTCTCCAGACAGTTGAGAAATGAAAGCAGAGAGCCAGCCGTTGGGAAGCTAAGGGGCTGCCGTTGTACACCGTCTTGGCCAATAAGTACAACCTTTCCCCCACTGCCTTCTGTGAAAAATGGTTAATACAAAACAAAGATGTTTAATATGTGAAAGAAAAACAAAAAATTTCAACAAATAGAAGTTTTCAACAAGATTCGAAGAAAAATAAAACCTGAGTAAAGATTTCAATTTCACAATTAATTTGTATTAAGAAGGTTATAATAAAGACCATTTGACATCAATGAGGTCACTGAATCACATTCTGTCCCCCAAATGTCTACTATACAAATCACAAAACACAAATAATATACATTTAATGACTGCTCACGAGAGAAACATCTGTTTTGTTTCCTGAGAATCTCGAGGGAAACAAAACAGATGTTTCCCAATAGAGCTATCATTAGGTGTTCTGTTACATAACATAAACAAAATAAACCACAATTATTAAATTTTCCCGCTCTCAAATGTGACGCACGACAACAATGTTCACCGGCTGGTCAACAATTTTTGAGATGTTGACAAGCAGGGGAAAATTTGATTAGAAGTCATCCACTTGACCTTGATTTAGCCAATGAGTGTACACATTCAGGTCGAAAACACACTAGCTATATAACAATTATTATTATTCACGAGAACAAAGTACTCACCTTGCTGGTGACAGTGAATATAGACAACATCATTGAGATCAACAGTTACTGCCATATCCCAATATTCACTTTTCTCTTTTTCACACGATCCACTCATCAAAGTATTAGGAGTCCATTTTAGCAGCAAAGTGTCAGGGCTCTTGTGCAATGACAGATAGCCGGCAATGGGTTGATGATCTTCCTGCACGGTGGTAAGAACAGTTTGCAACTTGATAATTATATAGGGTGTATTAATAAAGCCCCGTCTACACGAGCAATTTTTATCTGACAAGTTCTATTGGACAATTTTTATTTGCTGGGGTAAGCCCCGTCTACAAGAACAATTTTTATGTGACAATTTTTGTTAGCTGGGGTAAGCCCCGTCTACACGAACAATTTTTATGTGACAAGTTTTATTTATTTGCCAGTGAACGCTCCGTCTGCACGAGCACTTTTTATCTGAAAACAAAATATTGGAGACTGGGAACTGGATGACATAAAAAAAATTGCCAGTTTTATGTGTTGTGTTGTCTCGTCTACACGGACAATTTTCTGTATGTGACGATTTTTATTTGCCACATAAAAACTACCACACCAGTTTTTCAGCAAATATAATTGTCATACACGAGCAAATAAAAATTGTTACACAAAAATTGTCACATAAAAATTGCCACATAAAAATTGCTCGTGTAGACGGGGCTTAAACGAATGTTTGTGCTACAACATTAATGACACTGATGAAAACGACAACAATAATTGGACAATGATAATATGACAACGAAAATAAGGGTTTATCAAGGTATTACTGTATTGGCCTTAAAACAACTACGTGAATATTTATTTATTAAGAAAATACGAAAATACATCTACAGTGTTTGTAAGAACTAAGCAAACCAAGGAGTTCCGTAAAGTTTTTTTCAGATTTTTTAATCTCTTAAATCATATTCTATGCACGCGAAAGTTTTAAAAATAGTGTTCTTGATAGATTCAAAACTAAAAAAACATTTTTCAATATGAATTTACTGATTATGAAAATGAGACCATAGGTAAAAAGCTATATAATATTAATATTAAAATTTAGTAACAGAAGTTACAATGCAGGGTTCTCAACAGTTCATTAGCTAGTCAGGTGACAATATATAGAGAACATTACACGGTGGTGCGAACAAATGAAGTTTATCTTCGAATTTTTCCACGAGAAGTTAAACTTCATAGGTTCAAACCAGCGTGCAGTTTTCTTTTTTATTACATAGATATGAGTGTTTCGAAAATAAAACAAACTAGACGAAAAAAACCCGGAAAACCAATGGAATGACGTCAGCGATATCTTCACTAGTGAGGATATGGAAAATATCTCACTCGTATCCTGGATGTAGTTTCGTATGGAAAATACAAGTTGTCCGTTTTTCGGTAAAACACTCATATCTATGTAATAAATACTAATACTTCATATTATTTTTTGGATTTTAAGTTATTATTCAATCCATTTGGGGGAGTCAGGTTGGCGTAGTGGTCATCAGTAGCGTCTCCCACCTCTACGACCCGGGATCGAGTCCGCACGTGGGCTGAGATTTGTCGATCTCAATCTGACTCCGAGGGTTTT
>JANCMA020367628.1:0-11453 GCA_024336925.2 Zoanthus solanderi | reverse complement strand
CATCATCATCATCATCACCATCATCATCATCATCACCATCATCATCATCACCATCATCATCATCATCATCATCATCACTATCATCATCATCATCATCATCACCTTTTCACTCATACCCAGAGCATATGCCATCAACAATAAGTTTCCATCGTTTTCGGTTTGGGGCAACCCTGTCTAACTTCATCCAGCTTTGACCTTCTTTCTTCATCTCTGACTCTATGCTCTTTCTCCATGTATTCCTAGGTCTTCCATGCCGACGCTTACCAGGCGGGTTCCACGTTAATGCCTGTCTGGTAATGTGGTTTTTCTGTTTCCGAAGCATGTGCCCAATCCAAGTCCATTTCCTTCTGCCAATTAGCCTCCCCACAATGATTTAAGAAATATTAAAGTTCACGTTCCATAACATATCCAGATTAATCTTTGTCAATTTTTATGACTTACGCTTTCAAAGTATTCTTCTATAACTGTTTACCAAACAGAAGGAGATATAAATAGTTTTTTACTTTAGTCCTAAAAAACACGTTTTTCGAAAAAACTGTTTTAACGTACTATTTGAGAGAAAATTGAATATCTTTCACTTATTACAGTTACCCCAAATATAATAACAGATTTTCAAGATATGTGGGTAGCATGGCCTTACTACTGTTATAATCAATATGTGACATATTCATTCATTAATAAGAGGTTCACAATAAGTATTAAGGCCAGAAACATGTCAAGATTGAGCAATATCAAATAATTGCAGCACTTGAACTTATCATTTACATAAAAAACGCTTGACAACATGTTAACTTGCTTTTATTTATCATCTTGGAAATACCTGGCTTAGTTCACCCTTGAGAGCTTCGAAGTTTTTCTCGTGAACCTCCAATTGCTTTGAAAGCTTGGAAATTATTTTCTGCTTTTCTTCAAGATCTTCAGAAAAGTTTCTTTTCTGTATCTCCAGGTCTTCTTCCATTTTTGTCACTTTACCTTTTTCTGAGTTACAAAGGTCTTTCTGACTTTCCAGAGCAGCCTCTACATCTCTGATAAGATAAGTAACAAGTTTAGATTCACCTTAAACTCAAGATGGAGAGTTAAATACTCACATCTAGATGTATTGAGTTTGCTTTGTTACAACAAACAACACTAACTGTCAATATATTGCCACTATCAAGTGCTAGCAGTAGCATCAGCATCTTCATCATCACCATCAAACTCCTTCATACCGTACTGTTATCATTTTCATGATACCATCATCATCATCACCATCATCATCATCATTATCATCATCATTATCATCATCATCATCTACAACCATCACCTCATTTTCATAATCATAATCATCATCCATACCATCATCATCATCATTACCATCATCTGTGACCAATATCTACAGTAACCACTATAATCACCATGATTTTCATCCAACACTAACAAGACAGTATCAAAAGCACAAAAGCAAGTAAATAGAAAACTACATAAAATATCTGACATTTAGTTACCATCTTGGTTTTTAAAACAATTTGGATAGTACGTGAGTTTTGATTGGTTTACAAGTGTGTTTTCATAGCGCTATGAAGCACGAAAATGATGTGAGCAATATAGTTGACTCTCCAAGCTGGGAGAAGTTACGGTTTCATGAAAAAATTTAAAGTATACAAACGCGCTTCGTATATCGTCTTTCTCTTTGTTAACACGGAAAATAATAATTTCATAAAAGAAATAAAATAAGTTATCTGTGCCTTCATAGAATGGTGAAAACCTCGACAAAGTTTGTGAGAATTCTCAAGCAGGTGAAAATCCTC
The DNA here is from genome assembly GCA_024336925.2 of Zoanthus solanderi. Classification (NCBI taxonomy): domain Eukaryota; kingdom Metazoa; phylum Cnidaria; class Anthozoa; order Zoantharia; family Zoanthidae; genus Zoanthus; species Zoanthus solanderi. Next base: position 9,666 of record JANCMA020367628.1, on the reverse strand, counting down.
GACTGTGCCGCGGGTTTTCACTGATCTGCTCTAGAATTCTCCCACACGTTTGCTTCGGTTTTTACCAGGCTATGAAGGCACAGAGAACATGTTTTATTTCTTAAATACTCAATACTTTTACTGAAAAATCACGCTTCATTAGCTGAACTGATGTTGCCACACTAACAACTTTAATAAAACGTCTGATATTTCAATTACAGAGTAGAATATCTACTTAGTTGTTTGCAATTTTACGTTTCATTAATAAACACATGAACCCTAAAAATTAACATTGATTTTATTAAAAATGATTAGAAATATAAAATACCTTTTCTGCTGAATGATCATCTCCATATTTTGTCTAGCTTCTTCAAGAGCTGACTTCTCCACTTCCACAGCTCCCTCTAAATCTCTCACACGTAACTACAACAAGAAACAATAGAAACAATACCGTTGACATAGCTGACATTGGCAACAACGTTCTCATGTACAGTTACTAAGCCGAAATACCCACTTACAGAAAACTTAGGAGGAACAGGATTTGGACAGACTAGACAAAACAAAACTGCTGTTCGTACCTGGACTATTTCAGAGTTGAACTTTGTTTCAAGATGAGCTGCTCGCTCAGCTTCAATGCTTTCTTCCAGTGACTTCACTCTTTCTTGATAATGCTGAAAAATGTGAAGGGAAATTATTTGTTTAGCTAAAGACAAGCTAAAATAATAAGATGGAAAAGCTGAATCGCTTTTGGAAGAATACTGTACGTCTCATAAATGTTTATATTGGAGCACATTGGCATGGGGTTGAACTTGAGACCTTGTGGCTTTAAAGAACATATCGATTTTACTGGACAAATTAGAAAGGTATTTAAAATTGGAATTAACAAAACACTTTGTACTACTATAGAAAGGGTAACATTGAGTATTTGCAGCACTTACTGAGCCTACTATGAACCCCAGTAAGCACTCAAAAATGCCCTTCTCTAACCCGGGTTCTTCCCATTTGCTCATAGCACTATTTTAGGAATTTTCAAGATAATTTCCAGGGCCGGGTTGTTCAAGGGTTGGTTAAATTTAATCCTGGGTTAGACAAAATTAAGGCAGCATTTGCTCTCTAAAGAAAAGATTACAGTTCTTATAAAGTACTGCTCAGGTTTTTTTAGGAAAAACTTGTTAATAACAAATTTACAGACCAAATGATCCGTCTCTGAAAGGTTGGGAAGAAAACCATGGGTTAAATATTTAACCCTGGGTTAGCGCTAATCGGCTTTTGAACAACCGGGCCCAGATGTGCTGAACTTCTTCAAGGTATCGATAAACGGGAGACATAATTATAGTCATTTGGGCCAAACCAGACTACTGCAAGTTAGAATGCGTTTACGATCGATAGCTTTTGTATTATATAAAGAACGAAAAATTATGCCTAAAATTTATTCTATTGGCACACATTACACTAAGTGGACTCAAAATTCAAGGATTTTTCAAAGTCTTTTTAAAAAAGATATTTCTCAAGGAATCCCAAACTTGGAATGAAAAATCCTGAAATTCAAGGATTTCAAGATGGTGTATGAACCTTTTCTTGGTTCAAATAAACTTATATCACACTCTATTCAGGTACTGTATCTCGTCTCATTTGTATGCTTAGGGCAAGAGAAGTGTCATCATGATTTATATTGCATCTTCCCTCAACGTTGGAACAAGCTATTTTTAGCATTTTGCTGATGCCTTACAACAAACTGAAAATTCTTAGCTTAGACACTTCATTCTTGCCATAACAAAATAAATTTTAGGAAAATTACAACATTTTTAATACTATAAAACATGTTTCAACCTCCTCCGTGTTCATCGTCAGTTACTGGAGGAAATAAGTTACACGAATGCTTATTAAGTCTTAACACACGATGATTTATAACAACTGTACAATATACAATAATAGCAGTGAAAATTCCAGTAAAGCAATTGTGCATAAAACAAAAACAAAAAAAATTATGGAATTTACGTAAAAAGACCCAAATTAACATGAAAATCTTGCTTGTTCAATGAAGGCTTTTCCCAGAGGATGTGCAAGGCTTCTTTGATCTTAAGATTCGCTCTTTACTTAAGAAATACTGCAAAGATTTAGAAATTAAATTCATTTTTCCTCCTTTAAAGTCGGTAGTTTGTTTGGTGTGAAGGACCCTGTCCCTGACAGACTCCGTTCACGTGTTGTGTACAGATTTTCTTGTGCGGGATGTAGTGCTCGTTATGTCGGCAAAACCTTCCGTCGTTTTGCAACACGTGTACGTGAGCATCTGTCAACGGACAGGGCCTTTCACATTCACAAACACTTGCAGGCTTCAGAAAGTTGTAGGAATCTATGTACTAAGAATAATTTTAATATTTTAAACTCAGCCTCCTCAACTTATCAGCTTAAGATCAAAGAAACCTTGCACATACTCTGGGAAAAGCCTTCATTGAACAAGCAAGTTTTTCATGTTAATTTGGGTCTTTTTACGTAATCTCCATAATTTTTTTCTTTTGTTTTATACACAATTACTTTACTGGAATTTTCACTCCTATCATTGTATATTGTAAAGTTGTTATAATCATATTGTTTTAAGACTTTATAAGCACTCGTGTAATTTATTTCCTCCAATAACTGACGATGAACACGGAGGTGTTTAAAACATGTTTTACAGTATTAAAAATGTTATAATTTTCCTAAAACTTATCTCAAGTCTGCTCATCTTACGCTCAGAACAAAATAGCAAGAACGCTGGAGGATTGCATTTGCTCATCAATAACGATATAAAGCCATCTCTGTGGTTATGTATGTAATTTGCACTGTCGCATGAACTCTGTAAAACTAATAAGGTGTTCCTTGGAAAAACTACAGTATCAGGAAAACTGACTTATATTGTATAACAACAAAACATTTTCCTAAGCGTTGAAGTCCAACTTCAACAAGAAATAAAACTAAATCACTAGAACCTCAATTTCTTTTTTGAGCCTTTCTTCTCTGTCAGATGCAAACTCAAGGTCCTTCATCTGTTTGTGAATTGTTTCACCCTGACTGCTTCGTTGAACTATTGACAACAACAAAATAAAAATATCACTTCATTGGAATAAAATCTGACAATAAGTGAAACGATGAAGTATGATACCTGTAGAAAAAAGACAGAAGATCAATGTCTTTCACAAGGGGGAACGTAGGAGAAATATAGAACCTTTGAAACATGCGGGACCTTTTTCCCCTTCAAGTTAAGTAGAAACATTTTCAAAAAGTTCTACCTCAAGTTGAGGCAATGTAAATGTTCTGAGAGTTACCGTAGCCCAATATCTTGGATTTCCAATACACAAGAACTTATCCAGTGACGCGACTCCCCATGTGAGTCTCTGCAGCTCAGTGGGTAGAGCATCTGACCGGTAATCAGAGGGTTGAATGTTCAGTTCAAGTCAGTGACTCAGAAATGTTTCTAAGCATTCACCTTGAGGAGCACTTTGTTTCTAACTTTATAACCAAGTTGAAAACTCCCATATTGAATTATTTTAGGAAAAGAATCATATTATAGCAATATATCACTATCGGACATATCAAGAGAGCGGATGCGATACATACGTCCAGCGGGAATACACAAGAACTCAACAAGTGACGCTACTCCCCATCTCAGTCTCTGCAGCTCAGTGGGTAGAGCATCTGACCAGTAATCAGAAGGTTACAGGATCAGTTCCCGTCATAGACTCAGAAATGTTTCTAAGCCTTCACCCAACTTACGACATGATTCTATTTTCTTTACCTAAGGTTAACAGTTCAACTTATGGAGACCTATCAGGCTGCTAGACTTTGGAACACTTTGCCGAATAAATTCAGATGCACGAAGAACTTCAGATCTTTTAAAAAACATGTCATTAATCTAGACCTCGCTGGGCTGTCACTTTGTTAATTCTATTCTTAAAAGATTATATGTATTTTTAGCTGTGAATAGTTTTTTTTAACTAGATTTATAAATATTTTATTAATTTTTATAACATATTAGTGATGTAATAGTATTTATATTAAAACATTCTGCCTTATATATATATATTTATATTATTTTCCTTATTATCATTATACTAAGCTTTTTATTTCGTGGTAGGTCTGTAAAGTAGTTTTTAGCTAACTAGTAAGTATTTACCATATAATAAACTATTGTATCGTATTGTATTGTTCACCTAGAGGAGCACTTTGTTTCTAACTTTACGTCCAGTGAGAACAGACAAGAACTTAACCAGTGACTCGGCTTCCCATTTGAGTCTCTGTAGCTCAGTGGGTAGAGCATCTGACCGGTAATCAGAGAATCATGAAATTGATTCCCATCAGTGAATTTTTTTTATAAACATTCAACTTAAATAGCACGTTTTTTCTAACTATATAAGAAATAGTTGATTAATTTCAAGATCTGAAACATTTGTGTAGTGAAATTGACCAGCTTAACAAAACCTTCTGTTCCTTGGTTGAAGATCTTGAAGACTATATCTTTAAGATGTCAAGTGTCACATATTTAATGAAGAATGATTGGAAAACAATGTGCTTCTATTATCTTAATCAAAATCGATGCATACAAGCATTTGAAAATTCAGAGCAATCAGCTTTATGATTCAAATACACAATTACTACCTCATGGTTACGTGTGGTCATCTAAATACAGCGAATACATATTACTATAGTTTCACTTTCTAAAAACTACACAAAGGCAGACAAAATCCCAACTCACTTTCCAGGGCATTACACTTATCCTCCATCTCTGAGTACATGCTGTTGACATTAAATTAAAAAATCAGAGGCGCCACTAGTCCCTTCTCAAATTGAGTGGGCATCAGATGACATGGGCTTTCCAGTAACTTTTGTACAAAAATGCAAAACCTCGAGAGGATCTTATTTTATTAAGTTTCCAGTATTTAATAACCCTATTCAGATTTGTAAGTTTTACACAATTTTATGAAATATCACTGGGGATGCTCGAAACAGAAAGAAGTGGAAAGAGAGAGAGTGTTGTCATGGTAACAGAACTTAAAAAAAGTGGTGATAATGATGATGAAATACCACTATTTTTTTCTTTTTTTACTTTTCCTAAACGTTGTTTGGGAGTTTGATTTCGATGATTTAGCATATCTTTTTAAGAGCTGCCATGATAACAGGATTTTGAAAGAAAGCGTTAATTTGGTAGCATTTACAGTGCTTTCAATAAGTTCTGGAGAAGGTGGTCAAACACACATAGAGTTTGTGAGGGGCCAAAGGCCCCTAAGTCATTAAGGGGGTTTGGAGTTATTCTCCCCTGTGAAACTTTCAGGTTTTGGCACCCCAAACAAGCATTTTCTTGCATTTTGGCAAAAAAGCAGCAGTCTCATAACTGTTACAAACAACATTTTTGTCGTACGTGAGTTGAGTAAAGTGAAGCAAAATTTGCAGGCAGGACGCACGTTTGATTTGAAAAGATGCAAAAGGCTCACAATACCAAATGTCGTAATAAATTGTAAATACTTCTGTCTATTCTTTGTACTAAAATCTTCATCTGCAAGTATACCAAGTATCCGGCAGATGGAGGCTGAGTAGATGGCAGTAAATTGCTGCATTCAATAGTTTTTAGTTCAATTTAATTGTACTTTGAGAATTCAAAGTTCAAAGTAAGAAATAACATGCCATCAAAACGGCAAAATGTTCATTCAAGGCAGCAGCATTTGTACTTCAGTGTCATCAATTAAGTCATTCAAACCAACTTTCCAAAAATGAGAGAATATCGAAGAATTGGCCATGCATGCGCAACAGTTCAAACTGAATTTGATCTGTTTTGTTCCTGACACTCCTAACGCTCAGATGATCTATTTTCAACCCATGGAAATCTTTCATGTCTTTGAGAATTTTAATTGGTAGCCAGGATTCAATTCAATATCACCGAATAGGGCAATTAAAGTTAGTGCCAAACAACTATGTTGCATAAGTTTGCAAGCAAAGTGTACAACAATCTGCTTGGTAATATGGCACCTTGTTTCACGAGAAGATTTAATTTACTTCATTCTCGATAACTCTTACAATGACAGTTTACCAGTATGTAGCAAATACATGGTCTTATCGTCTAACGCCTTAGTCTCAGTTGAAACTGCCATGGACTTTCCACCAAGTCATAAATAAGTACATATAATAAGGCAAAGACTGACGAGCCATGGAGTTTGACATCCCGCCATGATGAAATTCAGTCAGTGCCATCAAACTCAGAAATAAACTCAAGCATTCGCTTTAACTTTAGCTGGCAAAATGTTGGTGATTTTTCCTGATGTCAATCTGGAAGCATCAAATCATCAAAGTAGAGCTAACTCTGCAAAATTCCATGAGTCAAAGAATATCATTGTATTCATAAAAGGATCAAAAGGATCAAGGAAAAAATCTGAAATAATAGCCACATGCGGCATGGATTTTTACCTTTCCTGTATAAGTCAAATATTTAATATAATCAAAAGATGACATCTGGGTAGACTTTAACAGAAAAGAAGGTAACACATAAGTTCAAAACTCGACGGAATTAAGGATCAACCCTAGCATGTTGTGGATGAAAAGCAGAAATCTTACCAACTGTGCCAGACACGCTCAATCTGAAACGGTATAAATAAAATACCTTTCTTGTTCTTGAATGACATTGTGAAGTTTGTTCTTTTCCTCTTCGGCATACTTGATCTGTTGCTTCAAATGCTCAATCACATTCTCCTAAAGTAAAACAGTATTTACAATCTAATTAAGTGCACAGTCTTGAACACGAAAAGCTACGGGTATATAAATCTGTTTACAAGCCTAGTGTGCAACTTTTATCCAGTTTTTGTAGAGTGTTATAAGCACACATCTGAGAGCTGGACCACTTTCTGGACAAGACAACCGATAGCTAGAATACAATCTGACATGGTTAAGAAAACTTTAAACCAATATATACAGTAGGTTCGACCACTCTGAGAACTTTGAAACTCTACAGTAGGAGTAGTTATCACTCCCAACAGTCAAAAAAAAATCAAATTAATGGCTTGTTGAAAAGCATGAAAGTAGGCAAGGCACCGGGGCCATCTGGGGTCACAAGTGACCTTATAAAGGCTGCAAGAGCAACTATAGTGAAAGGGATTTTTCAGGTTTGTGAATCCAAGAAGGTGAGATTCCAGAGCAGTGGGCCAAGAGTTATACCATACCGGTATATAAAGGTAAGGAAGATGCCCTAATGGTGGATAAACATAGAGGAGTGAGACTTCTGGAACAGGGTATGAAGGCGAATGAGATAACCCTAGAGAAGAGGCTTAGAGATATTGTGAACATTAATGAAAAACAGTTTAGATTCCAGTCCGGTATTATTGTTGATGCAATAATTTTTTGTATTACGAAAGTTGCGGGAAAAGTTTGGAGCAAAGAAGAAATCTTGAGCTTTTCTTTGTCTTTGTTGATTTAAAAAAGGCTTTGGATCGTGTGCCTAGGGAAGCAATTTGATGGGCCTAGAGACGTCAATAAGTGTATGAGAGTCTCATAGCACTTGTTATGGCCTTATATAGCAATGCTAAGTCAAGGGTCAAGACTCTAGCTGGTACTTCAGATGAGTTTGGGATGGGAGTGGGAGTACATCAAGGGTCAGCACTGAGTCCCCTGCTATTTGTGGTGGTAATACAGGAGGCAACCAGAGAATCAAGAGGTGAAGGATCATTGGACTTGTTGTATGCCGATAAGTTGGTTGGAGCAAACTCGATATGGTGTCAATGTTGTGAAAGGTGGTTACACCAGAGATGTTCGGTGCTCAGAAATCTGAGAAGAATAGGAGATAACTTTAGATGTCCAACGTGTGTGAGGGGAGTTGTGGTAGTGCCACGGAGATTGGAGGTGGGGGATGATAGTCTGGAACTAGTCGACTGCTTTCGTTATCTTGGTGTAGCGATTTCAAGTGGAGGAGGGGTAGAATCAACAGTAAGGGATAGGATATCTTTTGCGTGGAGTAAATGGAGGGAATTGGCAAGCTTGCTAGTAAACCATAGCATTCCACTAGAGGAAAGAACAAAGGTTTACTGTGCATATCATGTGAGGCCTGCATTGCTGTATGCTGCAGAAACTTGGGCACTAACAGACTGGAAGGACTGGTAGCTAGTTGTGATCTTAGAATGTTGAGATACATGTCAAAAGTAAGATGGTTAGACAGGATTACTAATAAAGAGGTCAGAAGATGTGGGGTGGAGAAGCTTGACCATAGATAAAGGAAAATGAGGTTGAAATGGTTTGGTCATGTAAAACGTAGGGATGAGAATAGTATACTTGTAAAGGAGAACGATGGAGCTGGAAGTGAAAGGTAGAAGGCCAGTAGGTAGGCCAAAGAAGACATGGAGTAAAGCAGTGGAAGAAGACATGAGGAAGCTAAACATCACAGAAGATATGGCAGAGAATAGAAAACAGTGGAGGCAACTCATATCACGTTCAACCCCAGGAGTGTGAAATTAGGGACGTTAAACAAAAATGATGATGATGATGCAGCTAAATGGCTGCATTGCTGATGAAACTTGATAAACTGTAACAAAACTTAAAGTCTGTTTAATGCTGACAAAACTTGATAAGCCTAAATGTCTGTGCTGTAGTCTTTGTAGCATTTTGGGAGCAGTTAGGTGAGTGTTAACCTGCAGAGTTCTTCTCCAGAATGTGACTGTCTGTTCATCAGGTAGTGTAGGGAAACCTTGATGTCGTTTGTCAGTGCAGTTGTTTGCCTCAGTGTTTCGAAGACTCTTTGATACGAAGTCTTGAGACTCTTTAGTTGTATGATGGTGACCATTTTCGTGGGTGAGTGCTGAGGTTGTTACTAGGATGTTAGGAGGTGCTGGTGGGAATTGTATTTCCAGATCTTCTTCTACTGACTGAGTTTGCTGAGGTCACATAGCAGTTTCTTGTTTGTCTCTTGGGACCTTGAAACACTCAGGCAGCTTTACACATTTGGAGGAGCTTAACAGCTGGCATCCAATAAGCTTCTCTATGTTGCAGAAGGAGAGCTCCAGCACAACAAAAAGTTAGCAGTCTCGAAGTTGTGACTTGTTTCTGTTTGAGTGAAGATAAATGAGGTATCCCACCTGAATAGGGGGAGTGTGTAGTCTCTGTGTGAATGGGGCTTTGGAATACTCACTTAATGGAAGATTTACGAGACACTGTGATCTTTGGGATGAAATAACGCTGCTGTTGTCCACAGGGATCTGAACGTTAGAAAACTGGTCTTGTTGGGTCCACATTTTGCAAGCAGATAGTCCGGTTGAAAGAATGAGAGATTTCAAGGAAGCAATTGCAACTGCCAGGGTACATGAAGATACAGCTACACCCACTCGATTCTCTCATAGGAGTTTGCTTTTAAGTTCTTTAATACCTTTTTCAGCAACGGGATTTTTGTTCGGATTTTTAGTGCAGTCAAGTTCAATAATGATTAGAACTCTGTTGTCATAACTTAGCTTTTTGAAATGAATTAAATAAAGGCTAATAAAGGCATGGTTGGCGCAGTTGGTAAGATCTCTGCCTTCCGACCACAAGGTCCCCAGTTCGATCCCCAACTCTGCCGAGATTTGAACTGATTTGTGTGACTTTCTTTCCCGCCTAAGCCAAAGTTACTCAGCTTTCCATTCTTCCGGGGTAGGTAAATGAGTACCAGCATCTGCTGGGAGCTAACCTGCGATGGATTAGTGT
>JANCMA020367525.1:0-11453 GCA_024336925.2 Zoanthus solanderi | reverse complement strand
ACGGCTCAGATCTTGGCGTGAAAGTCGAATTTGCAGAGGGAGGAAAACCGGAGTACCCGGAGAAAAATCCTCGGAGTCAGATTGATATCGACAAATCTCAGCCCACGTGCGGACTCGATTCCGGGTCGTAGAGGTGGGAGGCGCGACTGATGACCACTACGCCAACCTGACTCCCCCCGAGAGTAAGCCGTTATTTCTTCTAACTACATAAAATGAATACACTGAAACATCCAGAAACCCTCGATTTCGAAAGTGCCAATCTATCGCATGTGTGGCGAAAGTGGAAAGACGAAATCAGTCTTTACTTGGATCTAGCGACCAAAAAAGATAACAACGAAACAAAGGTAAAGTTTTTCTTTATCTGATAGGCTCTAAGGGCCGTGAAATTTATGAAACAATGAATTTGAGACGCTTGAGAAGGACAGAACGATTGAGGAGCTGCTCAGGTCATTCAGTGAATACTGTGACCCTAAAAAAATGTGACAGTGGAGAGACAATAATGTTTTATGAGAAATCAGGAGGCAGGAGAAAGTTTTGACAAATATCTTACAGAATTAAAAATTTTAGAGAAAACATGTGATTTTGGAACACTCTCAGATTCCCTCATCAGAGATAGAAATGTTTGTTGAATCAACTGCCTGAGTCTTAGAGAAAGGTTACTGAAAGAACCAAACTTAACCCTGAAGAGCAGTGTTGACCTTTGCAGAGCATCAGAACTGTCTAAAGAAAGAAACAAGTCCCTTGGAAATACAGAGATGGTTAGCAGAATTAACTCGAGACCCTCAAGCCAAAAGCCAAACCGTAGCACACAACAAAAACTCGCGAAAACATGCTTGTATTGTTGAAGACAACATGAAATGGTAAAAGGAAAATGTCCAGCATTCCAGCATATGGCAAGACCTGCAACCGTGGACCAAGGCAAGAATTGTCTCCCAGAATGAGCAAAGACCAAGATCTTACAATGTTGAAACAGAGACAAGGCGGGTCTTTCAGAGAAATCGTAGACACCTCAAGTTGACCCCAACAAGCTCACTTACTGATGAACAGGATGAACTAGACTGTCCGTCTGTTGTAGAACCACCAAAAGTTTCTCAGTTAACAGAACCAGTGACCTCCGGTGAAGTGACAGCTGCTCCAGAGAAACAAGGGAACTGGTATCAAACCTGCTCTGGAAGAACAGTCAAGATGCCATCACATCTTAAGCTTTATGTTACTAGTTAAAGAGAAACGAAAACAAACAACAACTTGAACTACTATAATTTACTTTGTGTTTTCAAAAAAAAAAAAGGCATGTCATAATATGTCCCAAAGATTGGGCATCCTGTGGATGTGACCGCTGACCAGGATAGTGTTAGTGTAAGAGAAATAAGATGGCGGACATATTAGAAGTGGTTTCTGTTGTGTTAGTAATCCGCCTGTAACTTTGAGATATCCAGCCATCGATTATTTTACAAGTCATATACCTGAAATTACGATATGGAAGTTTTTTTGACATGGCAAGACCATACAAGTTGTTTGCGTCCACATATGATATATAATTGTTAGGTTTCGAAGAGTCATAGTCATGTAGGGATTGTTAGCTTGACCATATCGTGTTGATATCATAGAGACGCCTCCACGAATTCCTTTTTCAACCATCAAAGACATGTCAGGATCTTATAGTAGTTCCAGCTTGATCTTGGTCTTTTTCAACATGGCATCCCAAGATAATCCCGGTGTGGAGTAATACCATGCAGGATCTAGACCATAGTGTTCCATGGCAACATCTCTGAAATTCTCAAAGACGTCAGCTAGTAAAAGTATATCCGTCTCAAGATATAGATCATGGTATTCTCTCATGTTTAGGATTTCGAATTCTTTCCAGACATCTTGTGCGTGTTGATAGTCTTCGTCTGTTATATGACTGCCGCTTAGTCTAGAATAAAAATCATCTTTTGGTGGAAGCTTGGTTTCCTTGAAATTTTCAAATGAGTCGAACCAATCGTATGGAAAGACTCCCTTCCTGCGCAACAAGGTAAACCTCTTAGCATCATATCCTTTCATTGCTAGGTTTTTGAAAGCTGGTGATGGTAGATTATCGACGAGACTTGACAGTGAAAATTGCATGAATCTGAATGAATCGATGAAACGTATATCTCGTATGATATCCCTTACCTCTCCATTCATATCAATATAAGTGCCTACACTAATACTTTTGGAGAAGGAGATTAATTTCTCCTCGCTGTTTGGTATACAATCTATTCTACCAGGAGTTACATGTTAACTGTTTAGAAAGAGATGAGCATCATATCCTGAGAGATTATGCATGACAACCGGGATGTGTTTTGGTATCTCACAAAGCAATTTGCATGATTTATGGGCGGGACCTCTACATTTTCCCGTAAAGCGGTTATGATCATAAACTTTGTAATCATCAGAACCTGGAATAAACTCACATTTCACAGATGTGGCATCTTGTTGCATTGGAGTAAGAGATGTAATCCTCTGATTCTTCATCAATACGTTTATTTAAATCTACCGTATTGTAGAACATCTTAATATCCTTCTCTAATGACCTAATAAAATCACCACCCATGTCATAGCTATAATCAAAAGCAGTAAACATCTTCAAGATAGGGCGGAAGATTTCATCATCAGTCGACTTAAGGTAGTATGCCTAACCAGAAGGTTCGTGCTTCTGGTAGTTTTGGGTATAGCTTTTTTAAGGGTTTGGCTGACATGTATCCATCTTTGGAGTTATAAACTCCACATCAGCAAAGACTATTAGCGGACACTTCATTTGCTTATTAAACTTGTCGAATGAAACATAGTGAGGCGTGCCATCTTCATCCACTGGCATTACAATTCTAACCGCACCGAAAAGTGAGCAATCCTTGAGATGTTCATTTAATTTATTCTTTGTTTGGAAGTGACTGAAACATCTGTAAAAAAACTCATGTGCATGTTCGTGTTTGGTCACTTCAGACCTCATGAGTCGGTTGAAGTTTTCAATCCAAGCATAGTGTGATGTATACTCATTCTTTAGACGTAGAATATGTATCATCTGCTTGTCTTTAGTATGATCACATACACGTAAAGTATAAAACCCATCATCATCATAAGCATACACGTTTATGGCATACTTAGGGTTGCGCTTCTCGAATTTATCAAACTGATCCAAAGTTATTGGAAATTTTATACCTGTTCAGTCCAATTTTTCCGCCTTTGCTTTAAGATTTGTGGTTAACCTTTCGGGATGCTTTCTATCCGTGCCAAATACAGCAGCGCTCATAACATACTTGAAACATTTATTATCAGACTTGTTTTGAATAATTACAATTGCCTTTTTATTAACAAACGTTTTAGGAAGAGGAATATATGAACTTCTTGATAATGGTCTGAATGGAGCAAAGCTTATATCGAAAGAAATAACCTGACTAAATACCCAATTAGATTAATTACGCTGAAATTGAATAATTTTCTCCAAAAATAAATTACGCATCTCTCGGTATTTCTCAGCGATGTTAGTAGCCTCATGAATCTCGATCACTTGACTGTGAAAATATTTTGTCTTTGATTGGCTTCTCTTGCTCCGAGAGAAGTTTGAATTAATAAAATAAGTTTGAGGACTTTAGGTGCTGCTCTATCAAGGAAGTTCTCCGCATCATAACCTTTGTGTCCATTAATAAAATAAGTTTTCAGAAACCCGCTAAAAGCATTTTTATACTCTTTAGGATTAAATCGAGTTACTTCATCAAACAAACCTACTATTTTCTTCTTTAAGTTGTTGATTTTCTGTTTTGTCCTTTTCCTTACGGGTTCTGGAACATGTTCGAGTACCCAGTCGATAAATTTCTTGACTTCAGTCTGTACTGAGTCCCCAGCCTTATTTGCCAACCTTTTTAAAGAAGTGAAACTTAGTTTACCAGGGGTCTTCTTTACAACCCCTGGGATGGGTACCTCAACCTCGGGTATTGATGCGCTCAAAGTTTCAACAAGCTCATCTTTACGCATTCTTGAATACCCTCTGATCTCTCGTATCGTCGCGAGAGGTCTGAATTGGGCAAGATCGAGGTTGTCCAAGATTATATCTTTATCTCCTAAAGCTTTAAACTATTTTGACTTTACTCATTTTTTGGTAGTTTTTGATACCATTCTGGTGGTAACACCTTAGTAGTTAAATTGTTAATCCCAATATTGGAATATTAGTATAAGCTTTTGATTTTCTAACTGCCTCAGCAAGATTAGCATTACTCATTTTGTTATACCTCTTAATTCTACTCAATTTCGCCATAGATCTAAGCTAGGGTATAGTGAGATCGTTGTATTCGATATTTTCGGGTTTTATAGCCTCCCTGAGTTTGGTCTTGTTCATTCTTGAATAGCGTTTAACACCACCAACTCCGGCAAGAGCCCTCAGCATTTTCGCATTTAAATCATTCAAATTGTGATTTTCCATTTTGTTTGTCTTTAAGATACATTTTGACAATATTTTTTTACCCCACATCTTCGGTTTCTTTCTTATTTTTGCCAGTGTTGTCATATCTCACAAATTCACTTGCACCAACATTTCTCAAAAATAGTACAAAACAGGAGTTTTTTTACACCAGTTGAACGTACATTTAAACATTGTTTTAATCGCTTATATTACATTAGATAGACAAACCCTCTAGGACACAAACCGAAAAAAAATAGTTCTCTAAGAGAACTTGTGGTTACTTGGTTACCCTAAATTACTTATCCTTAATTACTTATATGTATGTGGAGCAGAGGAAATCAGGATCTTAAGATGGCTCACAAGGGTAAATCAAAAAAATCAACCAAAATCAAATCACCAAAATCAAAACCGAATCACAACAATTAAAACAGAATCACCAAAATCAAAACCTAATCACCAAAATCAAAACCGAATCACCAAAATCAAAACCGAATCACAAAAGTATATTTCCAGTGTATAATCGATCAATAACAATACTTCTGCAGTGTTTATGGGCTATCCATAACAATTACCTTAAAAGAACAACATCGACTGTTAAAAGTGAATTTGACAACCTTGCTTCAACAAATGATTAAAACAATTAACTTAAACAATGTCAAGAACCAGCACATAGAACATTATTAAATTCTTCACGGAACTCACAGAAGTTTAACTAGGTACAAGACAGCTCCAGTACACGACCAAAGGCATGGGAAACTGGTTTACGCTCAAAACCACTTAAATCATTAAAAGTTACTTTAATCTCAACAAATAAAATGATATCAGAAGCTGTGCAAAAAGCCAGGAAAGCATTAAGTTTTTCTTTGTCAAGGCTCTTGATGTACCTCTTCAGGTGTAAAAATGTTTCATTTTTAGGTGGGCTTAATGGAGTAACCTTCAAAAGAGAGTTAACCCTTCCTGTAGAGTTTGTCTGTCATCATATAACCTTTGAAGGGATTTTGCATTTGGAATATGGACCTGTATTTGGCTGAGGATTGGCATCCACCAGTCGGATATAAATTGTGGCTTTTGGACGAGCTCTTTATGTGCTATCTCTTTTCACATTGTTCACACTTCGGTTTTCCTTGCTTGTTTGACTTGTAACAGGGCCGGGATTTGTAGAAATGTCACTTCCCTGCAGTAACAGGTTATGAGCTACACTTGAATTTGCGTAGTACTGTTGTTGTTTGCTATTCTTATTAACTGGAAACGAGAGTCATCGTTTGTATGGTGTATCAGTTTCGCTCCCTGATATTTCTTCTCACGAGCAGATTTGGCAGAAAACCAAAGCGATTTAAAACAGTAATCTCGCATATGAAGCTGATGTAATACACTAATAAAAATAAACTAATGTATATATTTTATATACTTTTTATGCAGGTTTAGCAAAAGACTTCAAATCTAAGTGTTTATTAGGGCCATTATGTAAACTACCGATTTATCAGTAGTTAATGTTACCCTCATTAAATAAAGTGCTATTATTATTATCATTTTGGGCAATACTAATTAAGAATGTGTAGACACCTTGGGCCATAACAAAACTTCAACTCCAAATCTGCACACAAAACCATTCTGCCTTATGTAGAACTACATGTCAACGGAGAAAAAGGAAAGTGTTTTGACAATGGTACTGCTACTGTGAAGAACAACACTTAAAACTATTTTGTCTCCATAGAAAGTATGTTCATGTCAACTGAAAATCAAAATTATTACAGAAGCTAGTTTGCAATTGTTAATCAAGACAAAGATGACACACTCTGTTATTAATTTGTGTGGCTTTCACTCTGATAAGCCCATCATCAATCAATCCTTATTTGTGCTCACTTTCTTGCTCAAAAAAATAATTACAAAATTCAATACAACATATTAAGTAAAAAATTAGAGTATTAGCTGCCTGGAATAACCATAGGGGCTAGCGAAGCCTGGCAGCCATTGATGCTCACAACCAAAAAGCAGCTCACTTGAAAATTTAAAGTGTACAACATCTGGCAAAGCTGAATCTAAATCAGTTCAGAAAAAAAATTCTTGACAAGGACAGTGCAAGTCACTTATTCAATAGATAAGCTCAAAGTTTATTTAAAATACTTTAAAACTATATAATTATTTCTATCTTTTATTAATTCTGACCAATTTATTGAGGACCTGTAAGCTGCAGACTTGTAGGTAAAATTTGCGAAGAACTAAAAAAGTGTGCCAGCATCTTCAGCTGTAACCTATTTTTAAAAGTGACATTGTACTAGAACTACGTACAGAAAGAAAGCCTTCAATTGAATTCTATCAACACTAAATAATAAAACTACTTATGTTAATGATTAGCCTCCAATTCTTTGATTGTTAAATGGTTAATACATTCTCATTACTAAAGTTCTGTTCCTATCACTGATGATAATTTTTTTAAGAGTTTGCAGCTTTTCATTAGGTTCCCCATCTTTGATACCAGTTTATATAAGGTTGTTTTCCCCATAGTTTGCACATTCATATGCTAGAGTGAATGTCATTTTTGACTCAAGTTAAACCTAATTTTATTATTAAATTTTATTGTTTGTGGAAATACTGCCGGCACGAGTAAACGCTACAATGTAGTCTCTTGTTTTATTTGAATTTCTTTTCTTTTTTCTTTTTTTTTAAGTTAAAAACTTCATATGCATGCTTGTAACGTAAGTACAATAAATTTTTTATGATAAAAACCTCGAAAAATAAAATTTCCAAAACTACTGAGTTATGTTAAATAAAATTTGGATGCGTGCTTTCGTTCCTCGAGAACACATAAAAGAGAGATACACTTTTGAATAAAACTAGCTGTTCCTAAAATGACATGTGCGGCAGTGAAAATAACTAACATTGTTGGAATTTCTAAGACTATAGATTTTTCCGTTTAGAGGGTAAAACTGAGTGTAGTTTGTTTTCTGGTTTAGTTATATTCTTAAAATGGTTCAGGGAAAGATCAACGTGTCTTTGCGTGAGTGTCGGCAACTGTGTTTGTTCTAAAGCCAGACTGTATGAGAGGTGAAGATTACTCATAGTGTATAGTGGTGATTAGATTGATGATCTAAGAGCTCTTTTGTATTTTTCTTTATATTAGTACTACAGTCTATGAACTTTTCACTTAATTAGATGAATCTGTTCTACTGTGTTTCACGCACCTCGTAAATCCAATTATATGTTCCGTGGCATTCCTTGAAAACTTTGGTGCAAAGTGGCCGAGTTCTGATTGACTTCAGCAGCCGTAATCCCAACGAATCTCCATAAATCCAAAAAGTACCAGATGGTTTTACCTGGCTGTTTGTGCTACCGGCTAAGCTTATTTGGCCTAACGGATAAAAGGCAATGCTAAACGGACTTGTATACACTTCAAGTACTTAAAAGAACTAACATTAGAAAGCAATTATACAATTACTGATAAAAAATAGCTATTTCTAAAACTTTATTTTCAAAGGGCGAGGCAAAGCTATCGCTATAGAAAATTATATAGTGATGGCCTTTTAAACGTTAAAAACTTTTCAAAGAGGAGATGAAAAACTATGTACTACCTAAAAATTTAGAAGTTTTTGTAGTGTTATTTAAAGTTAATTTGAAATACCACCAGGGGAAAAATTCGCTTTCCATAGTAACCAAAACTATTTGGCTGCGAGTCACAGTTGCAAACACAGGCGAAAATTGGATTTCTAGATTCTCAAAGAAACTCATAAGCTATGTAGACCATTCACGCGGCTAGGAAAATGAAAAGCAAAATTGAGTCAAACTAAATATAATTGATAAGGGAACCACCATTGTTGATGCAAACTCATAGTCAAAAGAGTAAACTGAAAACTTCATTTAACTTAAAAACTGAGCATTCGGAATTATTTTTAAATACTTCCATTCTGCAACTATGCGGAAAATTATGACAATGGTCGTTAAAATTATTACGTTTGACGTTTAGATTTTAAAACTCCTCTTTTTAATTTGAACAATGAGATGATATAAAAATATATTAAATTTGATCAGTATAGCATTAATTTTTACAAAAATTATTAGTTAAAGTAAAGTTTTAAGATTTGGTGTCGTTTATGACCACTGGCGTGGAAAACTCAGAGTATTCAGAGTACTCAGTTGAATCATGCTTAAACTATATAAAGCCGTAAAAAGTTAAGATGCCGAGTTTACTAGGTAATAGCACTTGAATTTTCAAACTATTCTGTACAAGTAATTCATTTTCATAGGATTTATGACCGTCTTATTAGTTTGATAATTTGAATTTACTACCTTGTTCATCGTCAATGTAACTGTAAGGCTGCCATTGTATCCCAGACCACACACCATGTCCGTCCCATAGCAACTTTGGACAGGTCTCTTCACAGTTTACCCAGGATAACATGTTATGAATAAGGCGTTCTGACTGCTTGCTGCTAGAACATTCCTCACAGGTTCCTTCGTGGAACAAGAAGAACACAATGATATATTTAGCCAAAAATAGTACAAACCATTATTTGCAATCTGCTTCAGTACCAAATGAACAAAGTTCAACAATAACAAGGTTTATATATTTTAAGCAAATCCAACTGAACTAAGAATCCCTTGGATCTAAATAGGCAGTTGTTTATAAGAACTTGATGTATTTTGAAAAAGAAACTTTCATGTTGATGACCCGTCTGACTCTGCAGCACTTAAATTTCTGGATCTTCTTGACTTACTTAACCTGCGACAGCACATAGATGTTCCTATTCATAAAGACGGACACACCTTGGACCTAATTATAACACGATCAAATGAAGAACATACATCTGACTTTTTTTGTATGACCCTGTTATATCTGACAATTTTGCTGTCCACTCTAGACTCAATATTTACATGCCTCCTGTTCCGATGCAAATCATTAAGTACAGAATGCTGCGGTCTGTCAATGCTGATAACTTCCTTCGTCATATTGTTAATTCATCTTTGTGCCAATTGCCAAATAAATTCTTCTCTGAACTTTGTGACCAGTATGAGAATATCCTTTCCTCCATTCTTGATAATTACGCGCCCTTACGAAACAAAATTGTTAAACGGAGACCTGTAGCCTCTTGGTTCACGCAAGATATTGTGGTAGAGAAGGCAAAGAGATGTAGATTAGAGCTACGCTGGCGACTCACAAAGAATTCAGCAGATCTTAATTTGTGTCTGGGCCAACGTAGACTTGTTAAGGTCATGGTCAATTCAGCTAAGATGAGATTTAATAGCTCTCTCATTAAGGACTCCAAATCAGATCAAAACTTTTTCGAACTATTGACCAGCTGCTTCACAGAAAACCCATAAAATTGTACCCATTATGCTCGTCAGACACTGAACTTGTTAATCGCTTTGCAAACTTCTTTGACGGAAAAATTACCACAATCATGCAGCAGCTTGCAGTTATCGTAGTGTCAGATCCCCTCTATTTACAACTATTGATGCCTCTCAACTTAACTGTGAACACACTTTTGCCAACAAGCGTTAAGTAACTGTCGGAAATAATGCGATCTACCCTATCCAAATCCTGCTCTCTTGACCCTCTGCCATCGGAATTTGTGTGTCACAATCTTGATGTTTTCTTGCCAGTCATTTGCAATGTTGTCAACTTGTCGCTACACTCTATTCAGGTACCGCCGTTTATGAAAGAAGCTGACTTACAGCCACTGTTGAAAAAACCATCACAAGACCATGAAACATATAATAACTTCAGGCCAGTGTCGAATCTTAAGATAATCTCAAAAGCTGCTACTCGGCTGATTCATTACCTCGAAGTAAACAATCTATGTGAACTCTTCCAGTCGCTTATAAGATTAACCATAGCTGTGAAACTGCTCTTCTTCGCGTCCAAAATGATATTCTGTTTGCTCTGGACAGTAATAAATGCTTCGCACTTTTAACACTCGACCTTTCGGCTGCTTTCGATACTGGAATCAAAGATAAGGCCTTGGCTTGATTTAAACCATACTTATCTGACCGTACTCAATTTGTCAACATCAATGGTGCAAAGTCTGATGTTCACAATGTATCTTGTGGAGTTCCCCAAGGTTTTGTGCTTGGTCCTATTCTCTACCTCCTGTATACGTCTCCCTTGGGTGACATCTTACGATCTCACAACATTTCATTTCACTTTTATTCAGATGATAGTCAACGCTACACAACTTTCAACAATAGCATTGAAGTCGACCAAGACAACGCTATTCGGTGAATCGAAACCTGTGTAGTGGATATTGAGAACTGGATGAATCTGAACAGGCTTAAACTGAACAGCGATAAAACTGAACTTGTCATTTTCTACCCCAAACATCGTCAGCCCCCAAAACCCTCGGCCGTGTCTGTTGGATCCGAGATCATCAAACCGTGAAATTCCATGAGAAACTTTGGGGTTATTTTTGACAAGTGTATGACTATGTTGCCAAATGTCAATTCAGTTTGCAAATCTGCTTTTTATCATATTAGAAACATTTCAAAGATAAGGAAATTTCTGACTACCGAGTCTACTGAAACTCTTGTGTATGCGTTTGTCAGCTCTCGACTGGACTACTGCAAGTCACTGCTTTATGGATCTCCAAAATACATCTTACAGAAACTGCAAAGCGTGCAGAATGCTGCTGCCTGCCTTGTTAAGCTGTCCGGCAAATACGAACACATTACACCACACCTAATGGACCTGCAATGGCTACCTATTGAATATCGCATCCAATTCAAAGTGCTCCTTCTGACTTAACAAAGCTCTAAATGGACTTGCACCCTTTTATCTATCTGATCTACTGCAACGCTACGCTCCAGTAAGAAATCTCCGCTCATCCTCTGCCTTCCTGCTGCAACCCAAAAGATTCCGCTAAGCAAAATATGGCTAACGTGCATTCTCCGTCTCAGCAACGGAACTCTGGAACAGGCTACCCCTAAATATTAAATTATCTCCAAATACTGACAAATTTAAAGTTTCTGTAAAAACCCATCTTTTTGAATCAATTTTCTTTAGCTGTACTTTTATTTTATTTTATATATATTTTAGAGTTTCATC
>JANCMA020367417.1:0-11454 GCA_024336925.2 Zoanthus solanderi | reverse complement strand
TGGTATTGCAAAATACCATTACATGTGACGGCACAATCGTTTATAAGTTTCTGCTCGGTCAGATCATCGCGACTAATATGGTGGCCAACCAAAGACGTCTTCTTTCACTCGACAATTCCTCCATTTCTGAACCTTAGTTAGTAATTATTTTGGGAACTCGACAGAAACTAAATTCGGGACTATTCTTCTTGTCATTTGAGCAGCCTACCATGAGGCAAAATGACGGCATTTTTCAATACTTCTCTTGACTACACAATGCTTTAAATTCCAAAAGAAGGATATCTGATTCGATTAACGCTAAGTTATTTCAAATAACCTGTACCGTTTTTCTTGGTTATATTAAATTATTAAAATTCTTCTTATAGCTTTCATTATATATTTTTTTGTAAATTAATTTTTAATTGTCAATTTGTTAAAATATGGTACAAACAATAAAGAATCTTGAATCTTGAATCTTGAAAAAATCAAGTAAAACTAGTTAAAACGCTACATATCACCTTACAAGATCACGCTTTTCACTCCTCCAAGATTGCGGCACATAAAATGGCGTGACGTCGTAGTCATGTGACCGCGCATACTCTATAGTGGTCCAATGATCGTATTCTAACACAGCGCTTGATGGTATGTCCTTAGGTAAATTGAAGATAATTCTCGCTGCTCTGCAATGCAGCCTTTCTCTTGCATGTAACAAATAAGAATTGGTACACGATCTCCATAATACTATGCATTATTTCACAGAGGGCAGTAAATCTTTTTAATGCCAAGCAATCGTGTAGCTGTAACTCAATTGAGAACTTAGTCGCCATGACGCGCAGGGGTCAGAGGTCCATGTACAGTTCTTTTACTTATCAGCATAACCTCGCTTTTACCTGTATTGGGCGTTAATTGGGTTTTCAAACACCATTAGTACACCTCATCTAATACCTTGTTTAACTGTGCGACTGCCATATCCGCTGTCTCACCGATACAATAAATCGTTGTGTTGTCTGCATGTATATCGAACCTGAAACGATAGTAGATCGTTCGAGAATAACGCCGAGAAAAAAGTCCAGTACTGAACCAAATTTTGCTTAATCTTACAGATGAATTTCAACAATGGACTTTGACGATGAAAGCAAAGCCATCAAAATGCAGGTCTATGGCCCATAAAAAGTTTGATAACAGATATCCTAATAAACTCTAGCCCAAACAGTTACTTACTCGGCGTCTGCTCTTCTTCTAAATATATCTGGGAAAGATATCGAATTTATTCGAGACAGTCATTTCAAATATTTGGAACGCTTTATACAAGCCGACAGTGTGCAGTGTGCAGTGTGCAGTGTGCAGTGTGAGTCGAAGATATACGATCTCACATACAAATCCTCAAAGAGTGGCTAGATACAATCTATAAGTCACTCGTAGGAGATAACATAAACTATGACGGGCTTTTTAATTTTTATCTCATTGCATGTGATTTATCCAGGGCCGGCGGAACCAGGAGAAGTTTCCGCTCCACTTTTCGGCCAGTTTTATGCTGAAATAAGCATTTTTGAAAATGAAACAACATTACCAACATTTTAGTTAATTTAAGGCCATTATTTGAGAATATATCAACCTCGTGTACTTTTGTTGGCGAACAAACAACAGCAAGACACGTTCTTAGCGGTTGTGTAACTTCCTTAAGGCAAGGACAATTGCAGTACATCTGACGTCATAACTGTGTGCTTAAAGCCATAAAAGATTAAGTACTTAGCCACTGGGAAAAATAGTTTTGCGCATTATCAAGCCAGGTCAGGACAGGAGGAAAGAAACGAGTTTTACATCAACTTGTAGATGTAACTATGCAAGAGAGGATGAGAATGAGATGTAAGAGAGCAAAGCCCCCATGTAGGTCTTATTACTAGGCTTATCCTATGTCTTAGACATGGTACCCAGCTCTTCCGGCCGCGGATGTTAATCTCTTGTTGTGTGGATGTTTTCGTGGAATAGACGTGTTGATTACATTAAAATAATATCAGTGTTAAACCTCGACTAGATTACAATTCTGCATGCAATCGTTTGGGTGATAGTAGTAGTTCTAGTGAGCGAACAGCAAGCCGCCCAAACCCAGAAGCCAAGAGGGAAGCCTGGGAACGAGGTTGACTCGACTTTATTTTACTGAAAAACGACACTTTGTGCTTGTTGACTATGCTACAACGTCATAGCGACGTCATCAACTAGACATAGACCGGCCAATAATTTGTTAATTTTGTTTCTTTTTCCAATTCGGCTAAAATAGAACAGAACCGCAATAAGAATTATTAAGTTTCAAATAACGTGTAAGTTTTTAGGATTCAGTTTAACTGGCCAATTTTAAAATCGTGTAACCTGTATAACCTGTGACGTAAGTGTTTTTTATATTTACTCTTTCTCTTCATATATTATAGCATCTTTGCATAAATCATTTGTTCTTTCAAATTGTTATACACTCTATTTTTTTCTTACAAATATTTGAATTTTCATTCTTTTCTCAAAAACCGGCATTAAACTTTAATCTTTGATAGAAAAAAAGTACAATGCAAAAACTTATCTGCTTTTGGCCTAAAAATATTAAATTATATACTTAATCCTCTTTCCCACTTTTGAATATAGAATATGCAGTTACTTTCAGTAAGATGATAATTAAAAATATTGATTTTGTACAGATAAAACTGATATCTCCAACTTGGCTACAGCTTTCCATATCATGCACCTGCTGGCACCTTTTAATATGTTGTTTGCCGGCCTATAGGCGACAGGGTGGAGGGATGATAGACGTGTTCAAACCGCAAAGTTAAAATCATTTAAAAGTTATATAAGCGATATGGTTCTTTTGTTTAGTTTTAAAGTTTTTTATTTTGTACTGTTCTGAAAAGACAAAATGGTCAGCATGAGATCTTTCTAGACCTAGTTGCAGAGTTTATACGTTAGCTACACGAATGTTTTTAATTCTATCTATGGTGACGTAATAAAAAATCTCATTTATGTTCCGTTAATTAATACTTTCAAAGTCCTTCTGCTGATATTTTTTCATTTCACTACTTTTACCATAAATCGTGAAAAAATTCAGAATACTTTAACTCATTTTGAAAGTGTTTTCCATTCAGGTGTTTATAATGACAGACAAATAAAAAATAAATGAAAAAACAAATGAAAATGAAAAAAAAAATGAAATGAAATGAAAAAGAAATGAAATGATAAAAGCAAGCTACCCTATTCTAAAAGAGTCTTATAGAAAACTATTTAACATAATATTATCATTAGGAATTTATCCCAAGCAGTGGTGTAATGGTTTAATTACTCCATATGCATATACAAATCAAGTTGTGCAACTGATCCAAATAATTGTAGGGGAAGTGTTTCAAGATGTCTAGGAAAGGTCTTTTGTTCGATTATTGGTGATCGAATACAAACTTCCTTACTGAAAATAAACCTCTTCATAAGACATTATTGCTTTGTTTATATATTCTTGCATCAGAGTAAGATCAACTCTGTGGTTATATAATGTTTGTATTTTTAGACGATTTTTAAGTCTTTTACTGTTGTTAGAGTAAACTGCATCATTTTTTGTAATTTTAAAAATGCTTTTACAGTACCGAAAGGTCATATTAATAAATCTTACTATTATCAGTTATGTTAATAAAGTTCCGCATCCAAACAAACTGATAATCAATAAAACAATAAGAGTATTAATCGAAATCTAATATTTATCAATTTTATCGATTTTATCGTGCTACATTGAGACATTAAAAAAACTGTTGATCTGTTTTCAACGTCTTTCCAAAGTTCTTTCTGTTATTTTTCCCTCTTAGCTACTAAATATTACGGAATCTTGTCTTTCTCACGAAACTATTCGTTATTGTTTTCAACATAAAAGGTCTCAGTGGTAGTTCATGCGATCATGGCTTCTGCAACGCTTTCTAGACGAATCGAAATGCAGGCAAAAGGAAAATATTTCTTTGTTTATCGTTATTGTTTCCAGGTAACTAGAAACCCCTGCAGCGTCTTCATGCTACTGAATTTCCAATAGAATAAAAAAACATGATTGGAGCTGTAAAAAGCTCATTAGAGAAAATAGTTTTCTGATGCTGTTCAAGAGTCGCAAAAGTAAAGCCTAGTTTCAGAACCATTTGCTGTTTATTTAAAACATTTAAAATGAAACTTTATTTTGATAATTTATTAGGTGAGTATTTGAAACCCGCTTTTGTTTCAGATCTACTAAACCGAAAGTATTATTGTTTTGGGTGAGGTTTGCATTGAAAACTGTGAAATCACTCTTTACTAATTTTACCGAAAGACTAAAAACAACCTTTAAACGATAGAATTAGGTACTTGCTTTGTATTGTCAAAACATGTATGTTAAACGTTCGCACTTTTGCTTGCAGTATTTGCTGTTTTAGCGGGGTTGGCGGTCGTGATCATTGGTGTTAATAACGAACCATGGTGTAGTGTTGAAAAGGTGAGAGAGAGAGTTACAACTAATGTTTTTGATAAAGAAAAAAAGTGATTCACTGTTTTGTCGAATCTAAGCTTGTAGCTAACTAACATGGCTAACTAACTTGTATTCATTTGCATTTGTTAGATTCGGTCGGAATTAAAATTGCGAAATATGAAATTAATTTTATAAAATTAAGTTGCATTGAAGTAGTGGTTAAATCTTCTTTAAAAACGAATATACTAAATTATATATAAACTACAATACGCTTTATCCTGAAAAACATTCTTTGGCGTAAAAACTTCCAATTCATTCCATTTAAAAAGATCGCGGGCGTGTTTGCTTTGAAAACGGTTTTGTTATTTTCAAAACTGTTTGAAAAAAAAAATCCGGTATTAAACTTTCCTACCAGCCACCATGCAGCAATGGCGTTATAACAAAGTGCTCTCCACTAGCAATCAAGAATGCCTCGCAGCGACAAAAACTTGTTTTGTTTCATTTCCTGTTTTCGATTCTGAATAAGATGGTTGCCGAAAAAGCTCAGGCCGCGAGAATATACGTTGCTTTTCGTCGTGTACGCATGGGCATATCTCAAACATAAATGAGTAATTATAAGACTTAAATCAATATTCAATGCAGGAAAAGTTTCAAATATCAATGTTTTAAAATCTTTCGAGATTTTTATAGAAAAATAATTTTCAATGACCACTAGTTTCAATCTAGTTGCCTCAGGGAATGATTCAGGTTGAAATACTAAATGATTAGTCAAAGCTTCGACTTAGAAAATTCTGGTCCCATTTTTTCCAATTTTCTTGGGGTGGCGAGAAATATACCATAGAGACTATTTTAGTCAATTCAAATTCAGTTTAAGAGGTTTCGCATAATTTTAAAAGTCGATTTATGATGAGAATTAGCAAAGCCATAAGCTCAAAGTACAATATGACGTGATACGACGTAAGGAGACAAATATGAATAGATAATTGTCGATAAAAAGGTTGTGCATATTTGTTCTTTTCGTATGTGAAGACATAATAACCATTTATGTAACTTTTCGGCGTGCTTTTGTCCTCCATGGAACTCTTTTACTTTAATTAAGAATTTTAAAACTAGTCTAATAGACAGTAAGTGAGTGCTTCCGTAGTTAAAAAGTTAAGTAGTGGATGTACTCTGTATCTAAATGAGGTCTAATACCTCATTGGTTTAACTTCATGTTTGTAAATCCTTGAGGATGATTGACATTATCAATCGAAACGCTTGCATCCTCTTAGTGTCTTAACACTGATGTCTGTGTGTTTAATCATAGACATATTCTATGTTCACACATGACTAGATTTGCCTGCCCTCCCAGTTGACTCAGAAGCTCAGCTGGTAGAACGGCGGTCTAGTAACCCGAAAGTTGTGGGTTCAAATCCTACTTTAGTCAGTGATTTTTTTCACTGACTCAAAAACAAGCGTTGGTTTAACTTCAGGTCTGATATCGGTTATGAATTGGTAATTCTCTATAGAAACCATAACCGTGAGGAAAGTTTTAAACAGAACATTTGTTTCTTAATTTACATGGAATTTAATATAGTTTTTCTCCGAAAAAAATAAAAGAAATTCACAAAATCTTTTCTTTTTAGAAGAATAATATTCAGCATAGTTTGGATTATAAAAGTAGTTTATTGCGCTCTCACATCTTGTTTTATTCGTTCTACATTAACTGCATGTACTGCGCACCTGGCTTAAAACCTAATAACACGCTCCTGTTCATTTATTGCACAGTACTAAGAGAGATAGCATGGATATTTTTGGATAAACCTGCAAAATAACAGGACTAGTACTAACATGTACAGACAATAACAAGCCATACTATTATTTTGTTTGTATTAATCTGCCTCATACTAGCCACAGCTCTTGCCTCAGTAACGAGTGTTTAATGTTGCTTTACGTATATTTGGAAAACGCACAAAGTCTGCATTGACGAAGAAATGATTAACTGTATTAAAAAAAACTGTATAAAACTGTATAAAAAACAATAAATTAAGAGTTTAAATAGTAAATTATTGAAAAGCACTGTGATTGTGTGAAATAAAATCAAAAGGATCAGTTTTTTAAAATCAACCTTCACTGGGTAATGGTGAAGCAAAAGACTTTTCGTTGTATATTTTACATACAGGGAAACAATCGTTGCATTTAGTTTCTCTGATTTATTATAAAAGTATCATTCTAAATAATCATATAACATCAAAGTTTGATGAAATGGATATGGTGAAAAAGCTTAGCAGCTCTAAACAAAGTTTTTTTTAAAAAATCAGTTTTTCAGTGTGCATATCAATTTAAAAATTTCGAAAGTGGCTTTGTGTGAAGTATGTCCTTCAAACAGTTAAAACATATACTAAAAAACAGATTTTAAAAAAGCTAAATTATCAAGATCGAGATTGAAGCAGAATCGACATATACCTTTATACTTTCCAGATGAGCAGAAAATTCGTATTTATTTACAATCTTATTAATCTTACAAGATGATCAAATAAATTGGGTTGAAATATACTAACAGTTTTCCCTGAATTCATGGACGGATCCAGTGTCATGCGTTTGAGCACAAAGACTAAAGATTTTTGTTGTGTTTGATCTGTTGGTATGTGGTTGCCTTGACGCTTCAATGTGGCAAAGAACTCATGGAGGATGGACAATAGATAGAAATTTGGAGGCATTCAAAGTGACTGGAAAGCTGATAGAAATGATTATTGATGACAACGATAAACTACTTTTAAACTATTACAAGTGTAAAATAGCCAAATTTGTTTAACCTTGATTCCAAATTTTGCTTGGATATCAAATAATTCCTACTTTTTTCCACACTGACACAAGTTCATCGATTTCATAACAAGTATGCATGTATAATTTGTTTGTGACTTGTTGTGTAATAAATGCGCGGCAAGCAACGAATATATCAGACGATCTCATAAATGTGGGATCATCATACACGTCAGAGTGCTCAAACTAGAATAACTAGTGAGCTAAGCTATATATATATACAAATAAATAGCCTTGGTAAGCGTCACACTTTGCCGAATCTTTGTTTGAATATTTCTTCTTAGCCATGAAATAAGCAGAAAAAATCTAGCACACTGGATTCCATTTTCAGCAGGATCATGATTTTGAAGTTGTATTTAATGTGTTTTTATGATATTTCTGCTATTGTATCCAATCTCTCATGCTTTTCTATGAATTAATCTAACAAACTGTCCGTTCATAATCATGTACTGACAGATGTTTGAAATCATGTAGGAAGTGAAACAAAAAAAAAAACACGACTAGCACGAATCTTATTTTAGCTAAACGTAGTCAAGCCGAATATTAATATATTAAAAAGAAATAATAAATTACAGAATTAATTATCATAGTATGAAAGTATAGGTTTCTTCTAAGTTGAAAATCATGCGTCCTGTTCTTGCTCGCACTAATTTCGTTACCTATCTTACTAAGAAAATTTTCTTAGTAAGATAGGTAACGAAATTAAACTTAAACTTTAGGATTTTTTTTCAGTTTTTGACTTAACAATCCTTAATAAATTCAGTAATGGCCTTGTTTAACTACTTGGAAGTATGTTACAAGTTCCCCTGCATGCAGTGACTAAAGACCTAATAATGTTGGACAGATCCAGCTTCAAAACATTCCTTTGTGATTAAAGGGCCTTTCAGTAAAAACGGAATAGAGACTGAGCCACTATTAAATACTAAACTAATGTATACTTCACTCGCTCATAAATGCTGTTGTTAATTACAGGAACCCGGTGTTTACATCTGGCGCGCTTGGAAAGTCTGTGAAAAATTACAAACAATCTGCCCCGCCCTGGAAAACGGAACCTTGTGCAGATCTGAAGCAAATAGGCTGCCATGGGGGAACTGTTCCGATATTTGCTCTGAAGATACCCCAAAGTTTTGTTCTTTAAACATGAAGTGCATAAACGTTAATGAGACGTGCAGCCTGTCGTCAGAGAATGATGATATGATGGCTACTAAACTTACATGCAGCGAAAACTGCACGACAAATGAATATTTCTGTCCGCTACTTGGTAGATGCCTTAATGAATCGGAACCATGCAGTCTGGAGAAACTTGTTAAGTGGGCAGAAAAAGGAAACTCAACTTTCGGTCCCTATGGAGAGACGTGTAACACCAACGAAACATATTGTTTAGCTCAGTGGAAGTGTCTTGATGAAAATGAGCCCTGTCAAGGTACCACATCCCAGTCCCTTCTTGACAGTTTGTTTTGTCACACTGACTCTCAGTTCTGCAAGAATTCTATGGAATGTGTACGGCGCGAGGGAAACGACAGCAATGTCTGTGAACCAGTAAACCAGGCTGATAGCAAACTAGACTTAAGTTGCGTCGACGACTTTGGAACAGGTCAGTAGTCACTTACTAGACTTTATCTAACGATAAAAATGTAATAAACAAAAAATGTTCTTAGTCGCCTTGCGATTTTCATTTTTTGATGCTTTTCATCCCAATATTACACCGGTAAGCACTTGTAAAGAGGTCTTCCAAGGGGTTTTGGCGACAAAAATTGCCAAGAATGTAGCGACAATCGTGCTTCACAACACCGACAGCCGACAGAATCTGCAGGAAAAAGCGACAACTTGCGGATGACAGTCTTTGACTCCTCCTGGACGCGACACTAATCCATCGCAGATTAGCTCCCAGCAGACGCTGGTACTCATTTACCTACCCCGGAAGGATGGAAAGCTAACTTAGCTTAGGCGGAAAAGAAGGTCACGAAAATATTAAAATCTTGGCAGGGCCGGGATCGAACTGGGGACCTTGTGGTCGGATGGCAGAGATCTTACAACTGCACCATTCACGAACGCCCATCAACAGGGTTCGAAATTCCTCAAATAACGACAAACTGAGATAGAAACATTCATAAAACGGGTACATCAGCCAATCACAGAACATTTAGGTGAACCAATCACGGCACTGATCAATGATTGAGGAAAAGTATATAACGAGCCATTGTATCCGCAGTGTATCTCATAGTCTGATGAAGGTTGCAGTAGAAACGTTGCGGTCTTTCTTGTAACAACTTTTGAGACAATTGGATCAGTTGATTATACATTTATTTATTTCCACTATTAGATAGTGTTTTAAATTTTGTTGACGGGTTTTGGATTTACAGATAATGTTACGATTTCAAGGAATTTTTGCAAATAGAAAAACGTCACTAAAAACCTTTTCTTTAATCACATAATAAGGGTAGCAATTACAATCTTCAGATTTTAATTGTTCTTTTTTCTGTAGGCTGGACTACGTTGTGTAAGCACAAAGAATCGATTTGCCGTCCTCGATTGGCAGCAACTGTAAGGTGTAAGGATGCAATAGAAAAATGCACTTGCGACGATGGGAACCATTATTGTCAGGACAAAGAAAGGTAATGTTCGTAATTCTCAAATGTACAGAATGTTCTGTTTATTTAAGTTTTTAATAATTATCAGTATAATCTAATAAAAATAACTGGGTAAGAGATCAGGGAGAGAGTATACAGTAAGTGATAGGGTAAGAGATCAGGGAGAGAGTATAAATTAAGTGATAGGATGGGGGATAAGGGAGAGAGTATACAGTAAGTGATAGGGTAGTGGATAAGGGAGAGAGTATACAGTAAGTGATAGGGTAGTGGATAAGGCAGAGAGTATACACTAACTAATAGGGTAAGAGATCAGGGAGAGGGTATAAATTAAGTGATAGGATGGGGGATAAGGGAGAGAGTATACATTAAGTGCTAGGGTGGGGATAAGGGAGAAACTGTGCGCTTAGTGCTAGGATAAGGGATCAGGGAAGGAGTATACTTTAACTGCTTGGGTAAGATATTAGAGAGAGAGTATACATTTTGTGCTAGGATGGGGTCAAGAGTTTTCATCTGCTCGACATACTTGCTAACCAATCAAAATGCAAGTACTATCTAATTTATTTTATAATAAGAATTCACATGAAAAAAAATATTACGATTTCAACCCACGGTATTCGTGCATTTTTGAAGAATGTTAACAACTACCCAAAAGGCTGTTTCTAGGATCCTTACAATCGAGACAGAACAATAACACTGAAAATGAACAAAACCGTTCCCTATAGTGTCTATTTAATGGTTAATGACTGGAAGTGAGTGGTTTGTTTACACATACATCTTATTCTTAACTAAGCCCATGATAAAAGGAGATCGACTTTTTTTTAAATTAAGAGTTCAGTTTTAGCGCTTTTACATTTTAACTCAGCGTACACAAGAAGTGCAAGCACTGATTTACATTTGTTTTCTTCTTATAGCTGTATTCCATCCGATTCGCCCTGTAATGGCATATGCCTTCCTGGTTTAGTTTTATTAAATGGAAGTTGTTTCGACAATAACACGCAGAACCATGAGTCAGGTATTGGCCAAAACAAAACACCCTTCTCCTTTTAGATAGTAAGCTGCCTAGTTCTGGTTTTAATAAAAGAAAATGAAATTAGAGGTTATAATTTATCAGCAAATAGTAGGTTAGTGACGGAAAAACTACTTGAAATATTTAGTTTTGCTGTATCAAAAACACGTAAATATATTTCTTTTTGTGACTGGGAAAACCGTGAACACCTAAAGTATGTCAGAAATGCTTATTGTCTTCTAACCAATTACTTTCGGTGATTTTACGCGACAAAACTGCAAACAGAACATCGTTATTAGTCGGGCTTGATGGAAATCAAAACAGGACGCTGCAAATAGCGTATGGTAGGTAGCCTGTATTCCGGGCTGGAGCAAAAATAAAAATCTCAGGTGAAATTTTTTGACTTAACGAAGAAGTTTTTACAGTTTCCTAGCTGCACGAGTCTAAATTTACCTAGCGAATTTTATTTTTATTCGGTGTTAGAGGTTTGCGAAAATTGATTATACACCTTACTAGTGCCATATTTATAATTAGTATAAACCTACTAATGGTCTAACACGCATTCTGCATTCTGATTGGCTACTCTACTAGAGGTCTATTTGTGATAGCCTACTAGTAGAGAAAAG
>JANCMA020367313.1:0-11455 GCA_024336925.2 Zoanthus solanderi | reverse complement strand
CCCTCGAATAATTGCAGTTGCCCAAGTTCTATGGGACATGTTAACAGTTCATATACGAAGTTTATGCGTAAAATAAATCAAGATGGAGAACGAGGGTAAATAGTCTTTGAAGACAAGTACTATAATATTTTTTTGTATTTCAGCTGTATTTTAAAAATTCATTCTTTTAAAAAATAATATGTTTTTAGAAGTCGAAAACTTCTTCAGGAAGTGTATGGCCGATGATCCTCAGAAGTCAGTTGCGGTTGCTGCCATACACACATTACTGGAATACATGAAAGTGAGTGCAGGTAAGAGACAGACCGACGAAATGGTAGCCATGTGCTGATTACTACTTAATATTTCGTATAAAATCAGTAGCTGATACTCAATCAGAACTCACTGCTAACGTGAGTACGTTTTCATAATTTTGTTGAATTAAAGATAGAAACCTTTATCTATTTTCACATTGATAGTGAAATCAGATTGGATTCCTCTAGCTTTTGTGAGAACTCCGACTGGCAGTAGGCCTTGGTTTTATAGACGGTTTTACCGTTGGCTGAACACTTGTGCGGCCGTCTTTTTGCTACACTTTTTGTGGCAGAGACTTAATGCAGGTGAACTAAGTCTCCCAATCTCTCTTACTTTTTTTCGACCTGGGACTATTTAAAAAGACTTATATCCGGTGTTATGATGTTATGCCTGGTTAGCCTTGTTGGTTAGGTGCTAGTCTAACGTGCGGGAGGCTCAGGTAAGATTCCCAGCCAGACCAACAGTCAGGGTCTTAAAATAATTGCTGAGACACATCAACTGTTGTTTAGTAAATTAGTGACCATGCCTCGACAAAATCAAAGCCTGCCAGGGTACCTAGGTGAACAATTTTGCAAGCATAACTAGGGTCTACAAGAAACATTTTTTACAGCCATTTTTTGGATGCAGTGGTTATAGGCAGACTAGTCAAAGTCAATCGACTGTAAAAAATGATGGTTGTTGTGACATTTTGTGTTCTTTCATGTAATCTGTTCCCCAGAATATTTAGCACTTGTGGTAGTAGTGGCCAGTGTTTGCAGGCACAGATAACACGCCAAGGAAATACAAAACACTGTGACACTACTATATTGTTATGTACTATGCAAAGAATGTTTGCAAAAAGCAGTTGCAACGTTTTCAGTAAGAGGTGGCTACTTTCATTTTGTAGATAAATTACTCAGATCATGCAAATGAAATGAGAAACATCAGCTTCTCACCATCTATTCTAGAACTTTAACCACCTTCTTCAAAACTTATTGAAAACCTTGAATTGTGACTGCCTTGAATTGGCAATAACAAATGTCACGATTGATCCTTAGAAAAGAAGATTGTAAGTCAATTTATTTACTGTATTTTGAATCCTAAAATTGCTTTTACTGCCATTATTTTTTTGTTAAATGACTTTAACTTTATGTTTGTTTTATTCAACATGGTTATTATACAATCAACAGCTGAGACATTATCTGAACTAAGAGAAACCCTGCAAGATGTCATCAAAGAGTTGACAAAGGCTGACAAATCTGTTACTTCAGTATCATCAGGATGTGAATTGTTTTTGAGATTCATTACTCTTGCTTCTCTTGATAATCCAGTGAGTCCATAATCATTCCTTTTTTTAATGCACAAAATGCGTGATTTACTTTCATGATGATTTTACTATTGAAGATTTCTAATTTGCCATTAAACCTTGCTATGAAAGACTTTAACTTCTAATTCACTATTTTCAGGACTTTCAGGAATGCAAAAGAGTCTTGGTTGAACGAGGTAACAAGTTAATTGCTTTTTTGTTCACTTTACAACCATACAGTTCGATCATGACACAATCTGAGTCAGTGTAGCCCAAGTCCTTGTGCATTGCAGCCAATCACAGGATTTAAAATTTAGAAACACTTCATTTCAAAATGAATTATTATAATGCCTTTGAATATTCATCATTCTACATTTTTGCTTGGAAGTACATTTTATTATCATCTGATATAAAATTGCTGTGATTTAAATATTACTTTGGCTTTGACTTTCAATTAAAAATCTGCAGTTGGGAATAACAGACCTCTCAACTTTGAAATTTGTTATGGAGTGAGATGGGGGGCAAAGTCAAGCTCCAAAGGCATGAGATGTCTACAGCAGTCTGGGGGCACGCTCTTCCAGAAAATGTTTGATTTTTAGCGGCTCAGAATTGCTATTTATAGCATTCTGAGGGGAGTATAAAAGTTAAACTTCTTATCGTAAAACATATATTTATTTATTAATTTATTAATCAAAATGAAAGGTTAATTCTACAACACAATTATTATTTCTTGTCAGGGGGGGTAGCCAGGGGGAGGTTCCAGGGGTTCCAGAACCCCCCTTCCTTTCATACCTCGATCTTTCACTGTGTTTATTTTTATAGCGACCTAACTGCAATACTTATCACTGACCAAA
Organism: Zoanthus solanderi; assembly: GCA_024336925.2. Taxonomy (NCBI): domain Eukaryota; kingdom Metazoa; phylum Cnidaria; class Anthozoa; order Zoantharia; family Zoanthidae; genus Zoanthus; species Zoanthus solanderi. The sequence goes on along the minus strand of JANCMA020367313.1, from coordinate 9,025 downwards.
CATCTTTTGGTGATTTGGAAATCCCCTCCCCCACCCTCTTAAAAATGCTGGCTACACCCTTGTTGTGAAGCTGGTTGTATAGCACTTTTTAAGACCTCCACTGTTTATTCAATATTTGCAATTTTCCAAAATTAAAATGTTCAGTGTGTAAGATTTACACACAGTTTCATGAGAGTGCGAGAGTGAAAGCAAATGTGCAAGTCTCACCCACAATGCATGAGAGTTGAGAGGTCTGGAATTAGATAAATTAGGGTGACTGTGTAAAATTATGTTTAAGTGACTATTCATTACTTCTAGGCCAGCTGTTTCTCAAGAGAGCAGCTTCTGCAAGAAAGAAGATAGCAAAGTCAAGCAACTCATTTATTAAGGATGGTGCTGTATGTGATTCAACATTTTAAATATTGTCAATCATTATGATATGATTTGATTTACTAAATTTTCCCTTTTTAGGTGAAACCAGTGTATTATGTATCATTGACCCCTAGCTATCGTGAAAAAATGAGAACAATGAGATTCGATCATCAGAAACACAGAATAATTTTGTGTTACTGATGAAACTGTTAATTGAATGAAACCATACCATAAAGATTATCACAGCAATTCATCATTCAAATGGCCAAATATTTTATATCTCACTAGTACAGATCTCAATGGTGTTTTGGTGGTATGGTCAGACCTCATGAACTTGTTAAATCTGTGGATAAAAATTTATAGTGGACACATGTACATTACTCGGAAACATAAATCAGGTTATTAGATTTTCTATAGGTCATTTAGGGCATTCAGGTAAACTGGTTTGCTCAATCTAGGTTACCAGCTCATATCCAGTATGAACTTTTATAAAAAACAATGCCAATCTAAAAAATGTAGTGGCTTTCTCTGTTGACGAGGATGGCCAGATTTCCCCCATTCTTGAAAAGATCAACTTCACTCCATTTCATCACCTTGATCAATCAATGGTGTCATCCTTCCTAAAACCAATCCTTCAGATCTTTTCTTTTACTTCCCCTCCCATGTCTTCCTCTGATGTCCCTGATTTCTCTTACCCTATCGGCACCTTGAACCTCAGCACCTTTCTTATATCATCATCTTCATCCCTCATATTATGTCCATACCAGTGCACTCCATTAGTTTTTACCAACTTCTCCACTGTTTCATCAATCCCAACCTGTCCATCAGTTACTCTGTGTTCTTCTTGTCCATCAGTTTCATGTCAAACATCACCATGTTGTTTCATCTCAGAATTGCTACCTCATGCTCCCTCAAACACCATGACTTACTACATTTTCTTACAAGTTTGATAATGATTAAAACTTTTCCTTTCATATTCAACAAAAATCTTTTCTATGTAAAAATTTTCAACATTCTCTGAATGTCACCCATCTGAGGCTGTGCAGAAGAAATGTTTTGAAAGTCCAAGCTTTCCAAGTGGTATGAAGTTTAACGAAACAATTATTCCTCTCGTGCTTTCTTGATTTGTTATAATTATAGCCAACTTGAAGCTTCAAACCTTGTCAGGTATTTGTTACTTCATATATCCAATGCCCCTTTGTGGAATAATTGTTAATTTTCCTTCAAAAAAAGATTTACATGAAAAAGGAGAAACATGATAGAAATGAGTCTGACCTTGGCTTTAAATGCTGTAACTTGCTCAGTCAAAAAGAGGAATGAAATGCTTTGGATTATTGGTCTAAAGCTCTCTTGAGTCCAAACTCCATTGCAGTTTTTTATATGCTGTTCTTTTAAAGGCATAGGATGAACAACAATTATCCTTCAAAAAACTGGAAAGCATACTTTTGAGGATCTAAACTTGAAAAGTTTAAGCAAGTTTTTTCCCCTGGGGCCCCCAAAAAAATGGTGCACTTTTGGAAGACTACTCCCTATAAATCCTGGATCCAACCCATCCGCCCACACATTAGTGGTATTATTTGTATCCTTATAAAAGACATTAATTACAAACTTGTGAACTTTACAAACTAAGTAACATGAATTATTTCATTCTCTGTATCTTTGTCAGTATGAAACCAAGCACTTGGGAAATACAATACTCAGTTTCTATGTAAAATACTTTGATGTAAATAAAAAATGAATAATATGTAGGAAGTTGTTAGACTAAGGGCGTGTACTTAGTATCTAATGTTATTTCAAACTGATGACTTTAATAATAGTTTTGTTTTTACATTGGACAGACTATTTTAACTCATTCTCGATCTCGAGTGGTAATCGAAATCTTGAGGATGGCAGCAGAACAAAAGAAGAGAATTAATGTTTTTATTACTGAGTGCTCACTGGACAGAACTGGGTAAGTGATTTAATTTTTTTCCCCGCATCTTGATGATAAATAAATATTTATTGAATGGACTAAACATTAGTGATCATGTGACTGGATAAACTCGAATTATGGTTAGCTCTCATTTGATTTTGTGGGTATCATGTGGTTCCAAGTTTTACATATCTTTTAACCACTCACTGATGTACCATATTTAATAGATAATATTTTGAAGTACCAGTGAGAAGCATATCTGGGTGTAAGGGAATTAATATAAGATAAGGGTTGTCAAAATAAGCTGGCAACTGGTGCATTTCATTGGCTACTCTATATTCTTATAGCTTTATTTTCATGAGAATAAGAATGATTGAGGCAGCAATCAGAACTTTAAGACGTGGCTTGTGTAACATCCCCCTACTCTTTTGGCAGCTCCTGCTTCTCCAAATCCTTTTAACTACCCTGTATAATAATTTGGCTCATGTTTTAAAGTGCATTTCAGTAATAGCATGATAATATATTCTTATTTTTCATTAGACACATAATGCATGACATTTTGAAGGAGATTGGGATTCCGTCAACTGTTATACTGGACAGTGCAGTTGGGTGAGAAACTTACATTGACTAGTTTTGGAATATGATTTACTTCTGATCCCCTTTTAAGGTAATCCAAAATTGCATTGGAATCCACACAGTGGATATACCAGACTCCTTTGAATTATTATGTGGGTACTAATAAACACTGTTAACTGAGGATTCAAGCAACTTAACAGCATATAAAGCAATCTTTATTTTAGATGCTTCCAACTGTTTCTGAATTCTGAAATCGACAAATTGGTAAAGTGGATAGCAGTAGACTGAATCTGGATTTTTGCCACATGAAACAAAAGCATCTTATTTGGTATCCTAAATTGTAAACACTTCGAACTAATTGATAATGTACTTATTATTGAAAAGCTAGTAATCTACACTTGTAGAAACCAGAAAATTAAGCCAACTGTTCATAATTTTCAATGAGCTATCAGAAGGGTATTAGAAACTGAATTATGCATAGCACAAAGGAGAGGAGCTTTGAAAAGTTATAATAAATGGAACAAAATTATAAGTTGATTGCAAGAGAAATAGAAAAACAACATAATTCATGGTAAATATAATTTCTGTTATTTTTCTGATTTAAATTGTTATTAATTAGTAATGTAAATGAAGTATATTTTACTGTAATTGTACAAATGTATTATTTTCTTTTTTAGTTAACTGTTATAGTGTAACTCTGTATTCTATAATAATATAATAAAGAAATAAAATTCAAAAACAAAAACAAAAAAAAACGGTGAAGTGGATGCCAGCAACCGAGCATCTGGAATTAACCACATGGTGAAGTGGATACCAGCAACACAACATCTGGAATTAACCAAAAGGTGAAGTGGATATGAGCAACACAGCATCTGGAGTTAACCAATTGATGAAGTGGATACCAGCAACACAGCATCTGGAGTTAATCAATTGGTGAATTGGATACCAGCAATCCAGCATGTGGAATTGACCAATTGACGAAGTGGAAACCAGCGATGCAGCATCTGGAGTTAACCAATTGGTAAAGTGGATACCAGCAACACAGCATCTGGAGTTAATAAATTGGTGAATTGGATACCAGCAACCCAGCATGTGGAATCGACCAATTGACGAAGTGGATACCAGCGATGCAGCATCTAGAATTAACCAATTGGTGTGGTAGATACCAATAACCCAGCATCAAAAATTAACCAGTTGGTAAAGTACAAGCAATGTGGATTGTATCATCAGCTGATAAAAAAGGCTAATAATCTAAATTCTGGAATCTACCAACTGGTATTTAAAGTGGATAACAGCAATCCAGATTCTGGAATTCACCAAATGGTGAAATAAAAACAAGCAGTGTGGATTGCACCAACTAATGATAGTTGCAATCTGAATTCTGGAATTCACCAACTGGTAAAGTGGATAACAGTATTCTAGTTTCTGGATTGTAGATTATGCCAACTGGTGAGGTTGTTACCAACAGTATGAAATCTGGAATTTGTGAAGTGGATACCAGCAATCCAGATTCTGGAATTCACCAGTTGTTGAAGAAGTAAGTACAGGAAATTTGGATTGCATCAACTGATGAAATAGCTAATAACAATCTGAATAATGGATCCACCAACTGGTGAATTAGATGCCAGCATTTGAAACTACGAATTTAATTAACCTGTGAAGTGGATTCCAACAATCTGGATTGCACCAACTGATGAAGTGGATACCAGCATTCTGGATTCCACCAAATGGTGAAGTAGATTCTGGATTGTACCGACTAATGAAGTAGATACCAGCAATTAAATATCCAAGTTGTACCGATTGATTTAGTGGATACCTGCATTGGATTCTGTAATCCACCAACTGGGGAAGTGGATACTGAAACTCTGAATTATGGAATGCACCAAATGATGCTGTTGTGGATACCAGCTGTCTAGACCATTAATAGGTCAAATGGCATTTCTGCTATCTTATTTGTGGATTCCATCAATTTGAGAAGTGGAAACCAACAAACTAATTTTTGTATTGCAAAATAGGCAAAAACGTTTGATTTACAGACTTGGAAATTATAATTGGACTCTAGACACTTTGGACAATGATTCCAGATCATCCTTTTGCTTAAAATATGAATTGATGAATATCATATTTTTTTCCAGCTACATCATGGAGAAAATTGATCTTGTGTTAGTTGGAGCAGAAGGAGTGGTTGAGAGTGGGGGGATCATAAACAAGGTAAGTTATAATATCTTGAGTTGTTTTCCAGGTGATCTTTCTTATTAGGCAAACTTGTTAATGTTAGTCTTGTCTCGTTATCCACCCCAGAAGGCTAATCCTGTGAACATGTTTACACAATGTGTGCAACTCATTTGATTCTATGTTAATTTACAATGACAGTCAATAGATATTAATGAGCTGAAAAGTGATGTTGTGAATGATTATGTGATAGAGAAGCCTGAAAAAAAAAACTTTGAAGATACTGAATTCGAACCTGTGACCACTGTTACACCAGTATAGTGCTCTAACCAACTGAGCTATGAAGTTACAACTGTAAGAGGAGGTCAACTTAAAATGTTCCATCGAAGCCACTCTAAGATGAGCTGTATGGTTTTTTAAAGACAATTATTTAGTTTGCCGTTTACTCTTGTCATTCTGTTCATAAAAACATCTAGAAGTCGGCAATACTTAGTTGTGCTACACTAGTTTGTGTCATACTGTTGATTATTTCCAAAATAGTTGTGTTAATCTTTAGTTTATTTGGAAACTTCTGAAACTGAGAAATTGTTTAGAATACTTAAAATTATAAAATGAGAAGTTTATAGAATGCTTCTTAATTATTTGTATTGCAATGTCAAACTTCTTGTTATTACAGGTTGGTACTTACCAGATCGCCATAGTAACGAAAGCAGCAAACAAGCCATTTTATGTTGTGGCTGAGAGCTTCAAATTTGTCCGACTTTACCCCCTCAATCAGCAAGACGTTCCCAACAAGCACAAGGTGATTTTATCAAATGCTCTCCCAAAACTGCAAGTTCTAGATTGTCTTTTATGTAAATTTGTTTTTATTTTTGTACCTTTTCTCTTGCGTAGAACTCCTTTTTCAGGCCTTCCACCTTTCTCGCCTTTCGCGTGAGACACATGCATTTCGCGTGAGACACACTCATTTGAGGTCTTTCACAAGCTCTTACACATCGCCACGCCATTCTCACACATTTTTATAAAAAATTATGGTAAAATAGAATGAATTCAAATGTATTTCAGTGTTCACACACACGAAGTGATTAGCACAGTGCTCCATGTCGCATCCAAACCTTGGCGAGATGTTTTGCACCTCCGCCTTCTCTTAAGAGCAGCCAAGTCTGCCACATACGAGCACAATTAAGGTTATAAAAGCTAAGCCTAAGCTAAACAGTGAGGTTTAACCTCTGCTGGAAATAAGACCCTTTTGTAATTAAAATAATAAACTCGATACTTAAAACTTCACTTAAACTTTCACTTAAAAGTGGGGCGGGCATGGTTGGCGCAGTTGGTAAGATCTCTGACTTCTGACCACAAGGTTCCCGGTTCGATCTCAGGCTCTGCCGAGACTCGAATATTTGTGTGACCTTCTTTTCCGCCTAAGCCAACTCAGCTTTCCATCCTTCCGGGGTAGGTAAATGAGTCCCAGCATCTGCTGGAAGCTAACCTGCGATGGATTAGTGTCCCATCCAGGGGGAGGCGAAGACTCTGATCCGCTTAACACTACAGAAACCGGAGATAAGCGCTGGCTTCATGGGCCACTTGGTGTAAAGGATTTAGCTTTTTTTATTATTATTATTAAATTATTAAGTTATTTAAAGCTGATAAGGGAGTACGTGTTATCAACTACAACATAGGATTTGAAAAAGAAAGCATAAAATATTTATTTTAGAGAAGCTTTTGCTCACCCATCCCATCCTCCTTCATTATATCATCTGAAAAAATGCTCATGCATTCGCTTCTAGCAATTTTGGAAGGTTTAGGCTTGTGTGTTATTGATATAAGTACATTCAGTGCACTTTTTTCTTTCATAATTTTAATTTTGGAAGTTCCAATCACTGTCGCTTATTACTTGTGAAATAATTATTAAACAATTTATTCTATTGCAGTCTAATTGTTCTTGCTCATTTGAGAAAAACATTTTATCACAGAAAAAAATATCTGCGCAAAATTTATATTTCTTATACCTCCTCTTCAAAACTTGTTCTTTTTCATGTGAAAATATCTTTACCGTAAATAATATTAGTACATACTACGCGGAAACCTCCTTCGATGGAATAATTTGATTGGTTCACTATCTCGGGATAATGTGCACTATCCACTCGGGATGTTTGCGTCGAAGTGGCGGCGGAAAATTCCCGTTTTGCGACCGTCAAGGACGATGAAATTTCGCAAATACAGATAAATGCAATTCCAAAAAACTACCAAGAAAGAAACAAAATACGGACTGCGTGTTTTTCAAGATAATTGGATCTTGTTCTGTGGGTGTTTCCCAGCCCTTTTTCGGGCTAAACATGTAAATAAATAAATAAATAAATAATTTGGGTGAATTCGCGTTTTGAATGTGAGCAAGTTTCCATTCTCTTCAGTCTCGATGAATAGTGGCTTTTAGAATATTCACCTGAATGCTTCGTATCTCGGTGAATATTCTGCCACTATTCACCTCAACTTCTGAGAATATTTGTTAAATATCTTCACCACAATTTTCATGATCTTAGATAATTCTATTTTAGGAGCTTGAAAATATGAATCCTGTTTCGTAATTCTGTGTTTACTCATTTAATTCTGATCATTGCTGTCACTAGTTCTTTATGCTCCCTAAAGAATATCTTTTTCAACACTCCAAGATGCCCATGCAATATCCTCTGTGTTATGCTTGCTGATACATTATTGCTAATTGTGTGTTTGAACTCGTCTTCTAAAGTAATTTTTGCATTTTTTTCCCCTTCTGCAGTACAACGTAGCATCGGACGATGGTGAGGGACTCCATCCTCTGGTAGACTATACACCCCCCTCCTATATCACCCTACTTTTTACTGATCTTGGAGTGCTAACTCCTTCTGCTGTCAGCGATGAGCTAATCAAGCTTTACCTATGACCGCACTCTTACGAAAAGTGTACAACACATTCAAGATCAAGGGCCGAACACAGCTTTCCATAGCAGTGTGATAGCATTTGTTTCAGAGGATCGGGAAGAGTTTGAATTAATTATACACTCATTTCTAGTGGCTCATGTATTTTTAAGTTGTCTCGTTGGTTGATGGAAGTTTTAAGATCAAGGGTCGAACACAGCTTTCCATAGCAGTGTGATAGCATTTATTTCAGAGGATTGGGGAGAGTTTGAATTAATTATACACTCATCTCTAGTGGCTCATCTATTTCAAAGTTTTCTCGTTGGCTGGGGACGTTTTAACTAATGCTAAACGCACCCCCATATGGTCATTTGTTTCAGAGATGGCCTCCAGGCAGGGGGGAGGGGTTATAGATTATGTCCAGTGGTTACTGTGTTGAAGCGAAGAGCGTTAGTTGGTGTCTGTACATACAGTCGTCAGCAAAGGTTATCAAGGTGATTACTACAATCTTATCTTCTTATCTTATTCCTCTTCGTCCCCGGTGGGACATAGCGCTAGCAATAATACTGGTTTCCGTAACAAATGGTTTTTACTGGGTGAGGTTGTTAGCCGCATGCAAACCCCCAATCTGGAGGACCAGGGGCTGAGTTTTGTCTGGCATCTTTCCCCAAGACCAATTCGACATTGTTGAACCTTCCAGAGGTAAAGCCTCCGTCGATATACCTCTCAGGGGTCACAGACGCACATAAGGATCTTCTCTGCTTCTTCTGTGGAGCCGAACATTGCCTCACAACCAAAGAAGACCGGCAAACTTGCCAAGAGAAAGAACACCAGAGCTTTTGCTCCTCAACATAAATGAACTTACTGCCAAATCTTAACCCTTTGTGTTTTTCATATTGGATGTTGTATTTTATTTGTTCAACTATAAGGCATTTGCAACTCCTTAAGTAAATCGTAATTGCAATTGTAAGCGTATTAAAGCAATAAATGATCGTAACTGACTTTCGTACGGAGACATCTGCCTTAACTTATTATTAAAAGAACTGGGCCCGGTTGTTCAAAAATCGATTAGCGCTAACCCATGGTTAAATATTTAACCCACGGTTTTGTTCCCAACCTT
>JANCMA020367206.1:0-11456 GCA_024336925.2 Zoanthus solanderi | reverse complement strand
CATGTTGCAGTTTGGTTTTAAATAGAAATAAAGATAGTGTCATTTTGAGGCTAAAAATTGATAAACGAAATAAGCGCCCCCCTTCGAATAAGCGCCCCCCTCTGAATTAGCGCCCCCCTCTCGCCTTAGAAAATTAAATAAGCGCCCCGGGCGCTAATTCGAGCATTTACGGTATTTTAATGATATTATAAGCGGTTACTCTATACCCATGTTTTCTTCTGAGATACCCTGGTGCTCCCCCTTGAGAAAGCTTTCTTTTTGTGTAGTTGACAAAACTATCACTTAGAACTGAAAATTGCTTAATGTTTACAGGTGGTTGACCTATGTCAAGTGCATGTTTAGATAATGACAAAGATTAATCTTACATTTTATTCACATAAAACATTTGATGCAAGGCATGGAAAATCAAATTATATACTTTTATGACTCTGGTATAACATTTATTGTTGAATATTTAAAGCCAGTGTAGGTTCCATCTGTTGAAGGAAATGTCTTCCGGATCTCATTTATAATACAAGCTGGTACAATCTTTTTATGCCCTCTTCCCAGTTTTCCATGCACCCAGTAAACAAACGGTGTGTAAGCTAACCAATGGTATGTTCTGCAACTCTAGTTAACAATTTTATACCTTTAATATAATTAACTGAGAATGATCATTTTATATGTGATTAAAACTTTTTATGTTCCAGTTGTTATCATCATATAAGTTTTATACTTGCAGTACTATTAATTTTACTTGTGTTCATATCTTATAGGGGATTTTGATATAACAATACCAATAATAAATCTGACCTTTCTGCAAGTTCACAGATTTATACTCTTCATTCTCTACTGGTGCAGACTGCTGTATTTTGCACTATCTAATCTGCAAACTAATTTGTTGGTTACAACATTTACAGAGAATTTTTGTGAGCATAACTCCATCTAAATTGAAGTTATATTTAAGATGAAAATCTTTAAAAGTTTGTAAAAATCAACTTGTAGCTGTAGATTTTCAGCGATGAATCTAGTTATTAAAAATGTTAAATAATATAATTAGAACTTTTTTTTCAATCTTACAAATATATTCGCTAATGACGAATTCGAAAACAATCTGTCATCGACTTTGTCAGGAGCCACGTAACTTGTGATGTCTTAAAAGAAATAAAAAATATATTAATTTAGTGAGAGAAAGTGTATGCAGATACTACCTTTAAGTCTAAGAACACCATCGGAATTTCAGCAATTAACATTTTTAAATGTGTTTATCGGTAGGCTAACTATTAACTATATACATATTCATCTGAAAGATCATTAGTAGACAAATCCATGCCTTGCATCAAATCTTTTATGCAGATAAGGGTTGTCTTCAACACTGCTTAATTAAACATACTGTCCGAAAATCTTCATGTTGTGTTATACAGGTAGTCGGTTCGCTGTTGAAGTCTGCTAGCGCTGATGCTTCAGACAACACAAACATTCTCTGGGATGACTCAATGTTGCTGTGGCGCAGTACAAACATTTGCACCACTCTAGGTTCAACAGACGTCCATAAACTTCCTTGTTGCTGCCACAAGATATTTCTTCGAAACTTTGACTACTGTTGCTTTTTTCTTCCTCTTCGTACTCTGGCTCGAAGCTGTATGGAGTTGCTGAAAACTCCTCTGCAAACAATGCAGTGACGTCACTAATTCCCATAAAACAATATGGCGGCGTACCAGAGATTTTAAGTCAAAAACAAACGCTCCGCGTTTGAACTATGTAAGGAAATATTGATTCAGAATCAATGGAAATGTTAAAAGCGAGCATAAAGTATATTTTGACACCAAAACGTTTTTTTTTAACCGAGGTACCCTTCAAGGTACATCAAAGTCAATGGAAGGGGTGTTGGCAGAGTGTGAGCGTTGTTTTCATCTTCAGGTGACACAAGGAACCTTCGTTTACGTTCTGCTACAGATTTTATCAAAGCTGAAGAAGTGCATTTTTCAATGAGGCTGTTGGCAGTCACGTTCGGCACAAAGATCATGCATAGGTTGCAAAGCCCCTTCCTTTAGTGCCTGAGATTTGCGGGTTCCTGGCAGTCCAATAAAAAACATGTCAATGTTTGATGGTAACACTTGCGAACCACTGCGGACAAGGAATTTTTCAGCGACAACAAATGCAATTGTAGTCAGAAGGCAAGGCACAACATATCCTGGGCAGGAACCAATGGATGCTGCCTTTTTGGACATAGACTCGGCTACACGAGGTGAGATTAGATTTTCATACCTTAACGGTACAAAAATTAAATGACGGTTAAGCTGGGCCCATGTTTGATCGTGTTGTTTAACTACTTTTGCTAACTTGAGCATTTTTGATTATCGAGGAACAGAGAACGTATTCAGTTGGCGGAACTTGAAAAGAATGTGAAACTTTTTTTAAATGAATGCTAAGTAATAGAACAAAATGGATCAGAAACGTGAGGTGGGTTTAGACAATGGCTAAATTATGATATTTTGTGATAATATGGTGAGAAGCAATCAAGTGCGAAACCTTAAACTTCTTTTAATGAAAGTCTTTTAGGACGAACAACAAATTAATTCAGAAATACAATCTATGTGAAATTTTCTTTTCATATGTTTTCAAATCATGTTAAAGTGAAGTATCACCTTATTTATGGATTTTAGAAGGTTTATAAACTACAGTGCTCTGTATAATTAGCGCACACGTCTTTTGTAAATTGGCCAAGTATGAAGGTGAGAACAATAACGAACCTACAACTTCTTTTAGGGCAAAAGTATCATGGGATGCACAATAAACTAACTCAAAAATATAATGTACTATAATTTATCTTTTATCGGTTTTCGAATCATATCTTAAAGTGAACTGAGACCTTAGTTACAGATTTGATAAACTTTTTTACAGAATCGCGGAAACGCATATTAATTGTAGGAAGGAATTCGTGTATATACCAGGATGTGCGAAACATAATGAATTAAACTCTTAAAAATATATAATGTTTGCGATTTATATACATGTTCGATTCGTTTTATTTCGTCAAGTATTGGTGAAGGTATAATTTTTTTACTCAACTTTTCGCTTAGCAAAGTTCGGTCTCTATTGTCTATTGAATTTGGCAAGTGACTTAATTAATGAACTAGCAATTTTTGAGGCAGGCTGTTGAATATTTCTTTGTTGGAAGGAAAGATAAGTGGAAGTAGCGAACTAGAAATTGTTAACGTTATGTACACAGTCAGTCGAAAAAGAAAAGTAGAAGTTCAAGTGGGCTGTCCTTTTACCAAAAGAAGGAATAATAGTACTCAAGTATCAAATGCAAAAGGTGGCTATGGAAGAAACGATAACAACAAAATCTTGACATACGACCAGTTTAAAGATTAGTATTTATGGGACAAACATTTTACAATGCACTGGCTCAAGGAAAAAGGAAACGCACTGGCGATGTTTGTTATGATATGAATTTGGTCGAACGTAGCGCTAGGTGTGATAGTTATATGTGGGAATGTCACAGACAAATTGGAAAAAAATGGCATAGAGTGGAAAACAGCATTAGAGAAAGATCTTGGTTCGAGCAGTCAAACATGACTATGGGGGAAGTTGTAAAATTTACTTACTGGTGGTGCCAGGGGCTACAGCAATGACAAATAAAGCAGTTGCTAGGTTTAGGAACACACACGGCGGTAGATTGTGATATGTTTTGTCGGGAACTTTGTGAAGTAGTGATATTTGAGAAAAGAGAAAAACTTGGGGGTGTAGGAAAACTTGTTCAAATAGACGAATCAAAAATAGGGAAAAGAAAATATCACCGCGGACATTTGAAGGATGGGCAGTGGGTATTCGGAGGAATTTAAGTTGACTCAAATAAATGTTTCACTGTAGCTGTTGAGGACAGATCAGAAGCAACTTTGGTTAGCCATATACAAAAATAGATTGAGCCAGGTACCACAGTTGTGAGCAATTGCTGGAAAGGCTACATAAACTTAGAGAAAAATGGTTATGAACATGAAACGGTGAACCATTCGGTTAAATTTGTCAATGACGAAGGCTATCACACAAACAAAATTGAAGGACATTGGCGGCAAATGAAAGTCGATCTGCCAAAATACGGATGAGCGAAGTGCAAATTTTAAGTGATAATTTTGCATTAATTATTAACACCGCTCTGGAGTTATATAAAATCTAAACGTCTGGAACAGACTGGTGTCCTCCCCTTTAAGAAAGACAAAGATGTCTTTGAAACACCACTATATAAAGATGAAGTCAACAAAATTTTTTATGCCGTAGACTTCCTTCCAAGAGTGCAACTGAAGGTAGAGTTTTCTGCTGGCACAGTTCGTATAGAAGACCCAAATAGCATCAAAAAATTTTCCTAGAAATATGTCGTTGAAGAAGATCATGTAAGATCTTACTTAAACCATCTTTTGTGTCTTCAAAGGGCCAAAGATATCCGCAGAAATCAAAGAAAACGGGATAAAGCCGAAGTAAAAAACAAATCATACGAAGATTACGACTGCATAGAGCTATCCTCATCTTGCAACACTTTAAAGAAATTAACTGTTAAAGAACTTGTAAAATATTTAACCTTCCATAAACTATCATTAAAAGGTCTAAAGATTGACAAAATTACTCGGATAATGGCACATATCAACTTTTCAACTAACGGCTCCAACATGCATTCACAGTATAAGAGTATTTCTCAGAATGACCAACAAGAGGAAACAATGAAAGGAGATAGTGAAGATGATGATGAAGACAGTGAAGATGATATTACTTGCTATTTTTTGAAGTGACTTGAAGATGAAGATTCCCATAAAGAAAGTGAAGATGACTCTGATGATATGAATAAGCCTCAGGTATATCAAGGATCCGAAGTAACCTCTCGATCTGGAAGACAGTGCAGGCCTAGTAGTAGATATCAAGACTTCCTTGCATAGGTACATTAATAGAAAAATGAACCTTATTGTCACTTTTTAAAATTTTGTGGTGTTGTAGGGGGGAAAGCAAAAATTTCTTATTCTTGCTTGGGGGGATTGCTAATTTTTTCGTGAGTTGTGGACAGGGTGTTGAGAATTTTTTTTGGTAATGAAAAATTTCACCTGCTCTCCCCTCTGCCATACATTATGAATGCAGCCTAAGTGAATTTTTGGTGTTAAAATGTCAACTTATAAACGGCAAAATACGGTAGAGTAAAACTACATTAAAGAAATTACAGAACTCTCAAATCCTGGTAGAGACGTTCGCAAGATACACGAGTTTTCCGACAGACTTAGTGTTGCAGTGCAAAGCCTGAAGACTCTTGGAAGGCTTGGAAAAACAAGGGGCCTGGCACAATTAACACTAGAAAAATTTTGGGGCATCCGACCACATAGGAGTTGCAGGAAATTTCGATGAACGGGAGTATGAAGAGTTTATTAAGGCACTTGACATTTGGATAACAAAAAAAAACCCTCGACGATTCAACGAGTGAACCACCATGTTTTTCAAAGAAAGTATATGCAACCCAAGAGCCATTATATGATCGCAAGGCATGAGTATACTGTGATACCTTGACTCACAAACCTGTTAAATATCCCATATGTGACGTGGAGGAGCGACGAAAAAATTCTTTTGGACAAAAAACTTTCTTTTAACTGTACTCGTCCTAATTGCCGCGTCGGCCGTTGTAGTAGTAAGACACGTTGTAGGTGCTGCAATTCCAAACACCACACAAGTATACATTTTGAAAGTGCTTCTGCTGAAAGTAATAAGGATAATAAAAACAAGTTGTTTAACGGCAAATGGCACAAGTGAAGGACTGCTGCCAATCATTGTTGTGGATGTGAATGGAATTCAGTGTCGCACAGTGACGCTGGGAACAGCTATGCACCGCTTTTGACGCTGTGCACGCAAAAGTAATCAAGAAGAAATTTCAGTCAATTGAAATGATGTTGACATGGAAAAGGGTTATGCTACACAAATACAAGGCCAACATCGCGAGTGTGGATGAGAAATACGAACTGGAAGTTGAGCTCACTGGGGCGGACAAGCCGAAATTGTTGGAAATAAACAACCCTCACTACAAGCAGCTATTGCAAATATACTAACCCCTCAAAGGAGTTAAACTAAACGACCCAGCAAAAAAACCAACTCTTCCGGTGCACCTTGTCCTTGGTGCGGGAGATTATGCACACATTACGACCCAAGCTCAACCTCTTTCTTATTAGCCAAGAGGGAAAGCCCATAGCAGAAAAGACACACCCTGGATGGTTCCTGATGAGCTCTGGTACAGAGGTTACCCAACCAACCTTAATAACTATCATTAGACACACCTAGCGGAAATAACAAAATGTGTACTTTCTAGAACTAGATTCCATTGGGCGGCTGACGTTAAAATAACCTAAATAATTAGCATTCTTACTGGGAAAACCCATCTATGACGCATATAGCTTATTAGTATCACCAAATTTAGATACAAATTTAACCAATTTCCTAATATAAATACAGGCTCAGGTTTGCAAGTTTAGTGTGAGTGATTTAAAAGTTCAATAATGTGTGGAGGCAACTCTTCAGTTTAAAACAATGATGCAGAGGCTAACTGTAATTTTTTAAAATTATTTGGCGATTTGTTTGATTTAATTGCTGTTGAAACCAATAGGTACGCGCGTCAAACTTTAGCTTGAACTTTAGTTTAAACTTTAGCCAACAAACCGAATCATCTGCCGAAGTTTGTTGATATAACAAGAACAGAAATGAAAGCTTACTTTGGACTTTGTGTTATTATGAGTTTAAATGTTGCCCCCAAAATATCCAACTACTGGTCAACTGAGCCTTTTCTAGGTAATGAAGCCATAAAGCAAAAAATGGCTAGAAATCTCTTTCAGGAAATTTCGAGATTTCTTCATTTTGCCAACTCAAGTGTTGCTCCAAAGATAGGTCAAGATGGCTTCGATCAATTATATAAAATTTGGCCTGTCTTATCCGTTGTTCTTAATTGTGTCACTTATTATTCTCCAAGAAAAAAACATTCCGGTGGTCGGCTGTCTTTTAGACAGTATCTACCAGCAAAACCAACAAAATACGGTAAAAACATCACCTTTTCTATGACAACTTTCATTTTATTTTTTAACTTTTGCTGAAAGGGAAGATGTTACGGTATGTAAATCAGTGGACGGTGTGTGAAGACAGAATACGAGTGACTAAGTAGATTTGAATTTAGAAGAGTTTCCCATCGAGTTATTCACAACTTAAACACCCATAAAGTTTGGCATTTTGTTTTTGACTTTTTGTTTTGAGACAAAATAATTTGTGTTTAAATGGCATTAAAGAATTTATTTCAAAGACTTGGAAGCAAACCGAAGAGAAAGTCAAAAATGTTCTCCAAGAACAATTAGAAATGGATCAAGACATGTGACTGAAAGAGTCCACAGTGTTTGAATAAAAAAGATGGCATTAATCATAGTGTTGTGGCCAAGTGCTTAAATTACAAGGATCGATCATGATCAATCATGTACGCTCTAGAGTACCATGGTGGTCACAAGATAAACCTAAATATGTTGGTCACCAGCACACAGAGATCCGTTATCAAGACATACAAAAAGACATGACCATTGTGACGGGGGTGAGGCACAAGTGAGACTCACAAATGCCTCACCTCCAAATGAACACCTTAACAACTTTCACATCGTAATTTATACTTTGTTAGTAACGAAATGAAATGGGCCATGTCAAGATGTTAGCCATGTTGTTTATAATGTTTATAATTTGTATTGTTCCCAATATTTATATTATATAGTTCAATTTCGCAACTAGAACCCCATTCCAATGGGAATGTAACAGATACTGTAGAACTATTGAAAGTTTACAATAGACAATTATCATTTACACCATTTCCAATATACTTTTACAAGTCTATTATTATAACTAGCTCTAAAGTTGTTGAAGAGAATATGAAATTATAAACTCTGGTTAATCATGAGAAGATTTTAAGATCAAAACCAAGGCCAAGGGAGCAGAAATATATGTGAAACAAATCAATCAAAGTCTCTTTGTCCCTATGTGGCACATAAGACAGTGTCTAACACTAAGGATTGCAAATGAGACAATTTGAAAAGTCTGACAGACCCAGCAAAAGCACTGATGCTAATAATGTATGACTTGGGAAAAATACATGCCGTAGAGCTTTTAAGCCTGTATTGGCTGTAGTATCGCTGCCTTGTAAATAGATGGATGCAGGTGTATCTATCATTACAGACCAAGAAACAAAAAATAATGGATGTAAATAGCTGTGAGTATATTACTTTACAACTCATCAATGTTAACCGGGTTTTCAGTTTCTTGGAATGTGTATGACTGTGCTTAGCATACGGTGAAATTTCCTCATTCACAGCACAGACAAGCAATGACATGGATAAATTTTTGTTTCATATTAAATTTGTCACCAACATGCTAGATATCTAGATGAAAAGTAAAAATATGAAATTTTAGAACTTCATAAATTATGTTTACCTAAATGGAGTCATACTTTTAAAAAACATAACCTAAATTCCAGTTGAAATGATTGAAAACTTTGTCTCCAAAGATTCTCATCAAACATCTCAAATCAGTTCTTCATCCGAGGTTACTGCAGAAGAGCTAGTGTTGGTAAAAGCTTGGGCGTGACTCTTCCTGAACTTAAGCATGCCTCAGTGTTTGCATGACACTGTATTATAGGAATAAATTCCATTCATTACATTAACTGGTCCAGTGTTCCTTACAATTGGATATGATGGAATTAATCAAATCAGCCGATTTCTTCATTTCAACAATTCATCTATTGAGCCACCACAAGGTCACAGACGTCATAATCACCTTTGCAAGGTAAGACCAATTTTGAATGACTTCAATGAAACAATGCTTACGACCCAAAAAATATATTTCTGTGGATGAAGGCATTCTCCTGAACATTTTATTTTACGCAGGGAAAAACCCAAGAAATATAAACAGACTGCTTTCGGGTGGGGCCAGTAGGGAATGGATTAATAAAATTATATATACAAGAAAATTAAAATACATTTCAATACAATACAACCATTAACACATTCTTTAGCTTCTGATGATGAGTTGCCAACACTCTCACCCAAAGACATACACTGTAAAGGAAAACATTACTTGAGTACACCAGGAAAACAAGTAACTGAAAAGCATAAAAATAATGTGGAAAGAACAGGGACTGCAAAGCAAGGGTACACTGGAGGGCTCTAGCCACCCCAATAATTTCTTCAAAAATATTGTATTTTTTGAAAAAAAAGGAAATCTTTTCTACGAAGAGCAGTCTATGGAAACTTATTTCAATTGCCGCTACTTTGAATGTTTAAAAAGCACATAAACAAAGCTATTTTATTTATCGTGACTTGTCTGAAAATACATATGACCACATGAAACTCTTATCTTTTACTTGCATGTTCAGTTGTTTATCTCACTCACTCACTCAACCCTTTAGCGCAATGAGGGGCATAAGTCACGTACAAGCGTACAGGATTTTCCTGTAGCCTTTAGTTCTTGCTCTGTGGATCTACGCCAGGTGGCTCTTGGTCTTCCTCTATTTCTCTTCCCCTGAGGTATCCGATCCAGCCCCATTTGCAGCGCAGAATTTGCACCTCCACTCTTTCTTGCCCTGTTCTTTCCCACAGTTCCTCATTGTTTATCTTTCATAATTCAATTAGATGCCTGACAAGATGGTAAAGTCATACTGAAGTACATTCCAATCAATCTTGCGTTCATGTCAGTTCTCCTTTTGGTTATCGCTGATACTGTACATCAATATGTTGTTGAATGTAGTAATCACTTTCTGCTTGTTTGTCATTTGTTGCTCTTCACACGCTGACCCAGGTCTTTGCCAAACAGAGCTTTGTTTTCCCACAAAGAAGGTTTGGATTTCAAAATCGGTTGTTTCAGGCAGCTCGGTTTGTAGCTTTTCTTGGCTGCACTATGGTGAAGAGCATGACTCAGTTTTGTGTTTTACTGCGCAAAGCAAAACGCTCTTGGAAAACTGCATACTGCAACTAAAAAGGATCAAAAATTTATCTCCACTGGGTTTTGCAACTGGAAAGATGCACTTAGAAAATTCCAGAAACAAAGATTCTGACTGTCACAAAATGTCAATTGGATATGCAATAGAGATTCCGAAGAGCTAAGGCAATGTGATTGTAGTAGAGTACTTTATTACCGTTTTTTACAATATACATCAATAACACATAATAAAAATATTACAGGAAATTGTAAAGGTTACTCAGAATAACAAAGAAGCTAAACAGGCTGAGTAACTTATATTGTTAAATGTGTACATTTTGATGTGATTGAAATGACTAATGATGAATCTAAGAAAGCACATCAGTCCAGTCGCTGTTGTTTAACCCTTTCACTACTAGAGCAGCCAACCGGAAATGTCACATTATTCCTAGAGTGGCCAAAAGCGGCCAAAGCAAATAAGTGAAGTGACCACCATCTGCAAGCTTCTGATGGTCAATATGCACAACTGGCAAAAGACGATTTTCCACTGCATGGAGCATAAAAACCTGGCTTTGAGCCAACATGTTACAGAAGAGATTTCACCACATGGCAATAATGAACACCCACAAGACACCAACTGACAGAGTGCGGCTGGTGGAAGTGGCCAATAACTTTTGTTGATGGAACAGAACTTTCAGTAGTAAATAGAGCAAGATTCTAGGAGTAACAATTTCAAATGGAATGCACACGTAACGAAGTTGATCAAAAAATGTAATAAACGTTTGTATTTTCTCATCCTTTTAAAAAGAGCCGGTGTCTGTTGTAATGACGTTATCCATTTTTATTGCACGGTTATTAGACCCATATTAGATTATTGCTCACCTATTTTCCACCATAGTTTACCTGAATACTTAAGTGAGGACCTTGAGTGAGTCCAAAAGAGAGTGTTTTCCATAATATCACCTGAACAATCTTACAGTCAAAGCTTAGATAAATTTGGTATCAGCACTTTACAGAACCGGCACAAAGGATCAATGCACTAAGTTATTTAAGAACATGTTGTCAAGTCAGCACCGCCTTTCTCATCTGTTACCTCCAAAGCATACAGGACCTTATAACCACAGGAACAATATTTATGAGCTGCCACATTTCCATAAAAATTGGTTTAGATATTCTCTTATTCCTGGCATGTGCAGTCAATCTTTTTATACTTCAATAGCATAATTTCCCCCTTATTAATAACATTCGTTTTCATGTATCAACATATTTTTTTTATAGTTTTCGTTTACTGTAAATATTTTGATCAATTTTTATATAGATAATTTTATATATCATTTGTAAATATGATACTAGGTACTAAACTTGGCCCTTGGCTTTTTATTGTGATGATCGACGATCTACAAGTACCATCGGCTAGTGGTGTAGTGAAGTATGTAGTGATACAACCATTTACGAGATTGTCAATAAAAACCTACCTAGTATCGCCCAGACCTCTGTGAATGAGATCTCCACAT
>JANCMA020367205.1:0-21391 GCA_024336925.2 Zoanthus solanderi | reverse complement strand
AGTTCAAATGCCTGGGGGTTGCCCGGTGGGGGGGGGGGGGGGCATGTTGAAGTTTCAAATTGATCGAAACATTGCACCTCAGAACCGAAGATATATAAGTTCCGGCTCCAATGAGCTACCAAGCAAGAGTTGAATTGTATATAGTTTTTGAACTGAAGTTAAACCTTTGACTATGTTTACTCACCTAATTGGTTGAAGGTAAGGCTTTTTATAAACTTTAACACAGATTTTCAACCTAAGAAAATTCTTAAAATCTCGGCATAAAATGTTAAATCTTAATATCTAAAAAAAAAGGCAACGACATTTCCACATTAACTTTAACTTATCCATTACTTGTAATTCGCTCCGACGAAGGACTACAGATAACAGTCCGAATTTTAGTTCAAGAACTATTTTCACTACCGTGTAAAATATATATCTATAATTTGTAAAACTGTATCCATAACTTGTATAGTTTGTTTTAAATATTAGCATTACAAAATTTCTGTGTGTGTAAATTAAAAGAACAAATTCATCTTTGATTCCAAGTTGTTTCCTTCTGAAAACAATAGTAAGCTGCAAACACTTTTGTTTTCTCTCATGCATTTTAATTTTTCAGCTTCTTAAGATTCCTGTTTGACCTCTGAATCAAACAACGCGCAAAATGTATTAGCATAACCTAAATTATTAGAAATGTTACAGAAATATCTCTTTATAGCCCTAACTGCTTCTTCTTAAGCTGAAACATTTAAGAAAATAAGTACATTTAAAATTCATTAAAAACATATTTTCTTCTTTGATGAATGCAAGGAATTGCAAGATTCAAAACACAGAGAATTCTTTTCTCTCTTCAAACGCTATTAAAGCAAGTTTTTATAAACACTAAAGGATGAGGAAAAATATTTAATTAATCGACAAATAAGTTGCCTGTAACGAAATCGAAGACCCCCGAAGCGAGATAAAAAACTAAAGGGCTTTCGCATCTGTTAAGAAAAATCTCTTAGCAACACTGAACTCGAGTTCCGAGTAAGAAGCCCGCGTTGCTTTATTTTTATACGTTCAATGGAAATTTTTATATTTAAGATAAAAACACGAATTCATAAAAAACGTATAAAAGACATTGTGACATAAATTGTAACACGATAATAAATGTTAAAAATAAAATTAAAACCAAAATTCTCATTGCGCCTGCATATGTATCAAATGCATGCAGAAACCATATACAACGTGCTCAAGAGTTTGTCAAAAACATAAGTTTGCTGCTTCCTTCTCCCCCAAACATTAATTTTTGTTATTAGTGTCGTCGTTTAAGCTTTGTTAAAGTTAAAAGTATTCGTTAAAAGTATTGGCTATATCTAACACTAGCTAAACATTTTTTGAATAAAACTATCGAAGTTATTTTTATATGAAAAAGATGGAAGCATGTGTTCTTAACCAAAGTTTGATCATCGCTGCAGGGAAAGCACAAGTCTGATGTTTCAAGCGTTAGTCACTCCTCGGAACAATAATAGCGGGTTGAGGAGCTTTGATTTCCATTTTTTTATTTTTATAAAATTGCGTTAAAGATAATGATATAAAACACAGCATGAAATTAATATAATGCTGCTTTAGGTTTATCAGTTCAAAACCATTTATTTTGACAAAGTCGGTTTGGGCGTTTAGCACGAAACTGTGTGCGACGTTTAATAGTAAATAATACTACTTAAAATCATTTTGGATTCTTTTGAGTTGCTTTAAAAGCTGTTATCGGCAAAGTTTTTCATCAGAGCAATGTATTGTCTTCGCTTTTTTAGTTTTTAGTTACAACCACTGCACAAATGAAAGCCGAATTCCGCTCAAGAAAAACTAACATGGCTTTGTGGACATAACATAGCGTAACGTTTAGATTGATAGCAGTAATCGTTACATACCCCCAAACTAGACCATAGGCCTGTCCCATCGCCTCCTCCATAACTGATCCACACAATACCACAAATAAAGATCGCGAGACCAAACGCAAGAAGCATAATTCCAACAATGCCAGCAGCTTTCGCCTTCCCATCTTCAACCGGTCGAGCCATCTTTGGAAATTTCTCAAGGCTTGTCTCTCTTTCTCTCGACAAATGAAGATAAAAGTGATTGCGGGAACTTTACTTTTTCAATATATTTGAATATATGAATATAAAAATGTCATAGCAACAATAAAAACAAATCATTAAAATGTTATTCTTAAATTAAGTAGCAACAAAAGCACTAGTCAAATGGTCTCAAGACATTAAGCTAAAGTTGTTCCAATCTTTTTCTTTCTCTATCCCTTTTACTTAAGAAGGTTAGCGGTCTTTAAAATCTAAACATCTAAGCATATGCAGCTGTTTATGTTATGAAAGGCTTTTAGAGTTTTCACGTGGGCGGTAAATGCAGTTTCTCTTAGCAACTCGAGGAAAACATTCCTTAATCAGCGCGTACCGTTGTTGGCTGTGATGAAGACAAAAGGCTCCTCCATGCGGGACACCTCAATTGTTTTTCAGAGCTAGTTAAGTTACTATTTAATAAACTAATTATGTTATAATTATGTAGGTATTTAGTGAGAGAGGCGTTTCCATCAGTTGAGTCGCTGATTACATATCTTTTTTACTCGAGCTGGTCTTGACTCTTGTTTGCGCCAAAACGTAAAATTGCTGTGACAGGTGTTTTACAAATAATGCTTATCAAACTCTGAATATTTTGAAAATAAACATTTCCTAAAAAAGGTAAAAAATGATAATATTTCCGCTAAGTTTCTCTTTTTTGCACTTATTTAATGACAATTGTGTATTGGCCATCTTCAATGCGCCCAAGCCACAATTAGAAATTTACAATAGCCTTTTACTCTATATATCCTATTATTCACTCTTTTATTTCCAATGTTTTTATATCAATTAAATACTTAAGCAAACAAGCTTGTGTTTTAGAAAACAAATTTCAATTTTCAAGGCAGCCAGAAAAGTTTAAGTTTTAGCAGCTCTAAATTTCCCAACAATATCCAACATGGAGTAACCGCTTTTTTCTGATTCACTACCTGGTTAATGTAAGTAACGTTGAAAAGTAAAAAAAGTTTTAATGTTGTCCTAAAATACTAAGTAGATAGAAAGAAGTTAACTATAACTAGTGATTACCACAGGTAGAGAGAATGCTGTCGAGCTGTAAACATATTAAACTTGTAATTGAATATGCTTAACTTTATGAGCGAGCGCTCTTAAGAATGAAAGTTTCAAGGGAAAAGCACATGACATTAATAATGTGATGCGGGGGGACCCAGGGGCAGCGAGGCTGGGAAACGTACAGAACAGTAGGCAAGAGTGTATGCTGAATCGACATTTTTAATTCATTTTATTGAGTTGAGAACACACATACCTTATCTTCTTTCACTTCTATTTACAATGTTCAATATATAAAAAATAATTCAGTGAGCGTTGAACAGATTAAATGCTCTTGTTACCCTGATCAGTCATCTCAAACTTGTGTAAGACATCTTGGATTACTTAAAGTAATTTTTACCGTTTAAAACACATTGGAAATGTAACAGTAAATGTTTTCAAAGCTTTAATCAATGCCACAAACATCAGTGCGATGTGAAATCCGAGTTGAAAATATTATTCTTTATTGTTAGCTTCCTTTCAAGATCTTTCTGTGGCATCGTTGATTATGAAGAGTCATTTTAAAAAGACTTATAACTTGCAAGTTAATGTTGAATTATAGCTTGCTGTTTTGATTTTTCTCTCTAGCTGCTTTTGATGTAAGAACAGCTGTGGAAAAAAAACTTAGGACATAAATAAATAGAAAGCAAAACTGAATTATAAATCAGTGATGATTTTTTTAAAAATTGTCACTCACAGTTATTCCAAAAAACTATATATAAGATTGGGGAAGCAGTATTTTTCTAGCTCTTTGAAAAATAGAGATGCATCAAACACAAGTAAAAGGAAAAGTTATTTGCGCAAATTTCTCATTATCTAGTGGGTGGCCATTGGGTAAGCGTTTGGTTCTTCCGAAACAGCGCCCGGAGGAGCGCCTGGATTAGCTGGCGGCTTTGTTTGGTATACTTGGTCTTGCTGCGAGTAAGCTGGCGGAGCTCCTGAGCTTTGCTGGGGGTAAGCTTGCCCTGTGGTTGCCACCACAACGGAGCCTTGTGGTACCATAGCAACTGGCTGCTGTACAATCACTGTTGTGTTGTTTGCCTATTTGGGAACCAAACGATTATCCATTACTACACTTCTTGAATTATTAATTTACAGGATATTATAAAATAATTTGCATAGTACGTGCATTTTGATTGGTCAACAAGTGTGTTTTCATAGCGCGATGAAGCGCCAAAATGACGTGAGCAATGATGTTATTGGCTGTCTCCAAGCTGTGTCACTGATTTACGGTTTCATGAAAGAAATAAAAAATTACGTACAGACGCTTGTTAAATCGTTTTTTTTTTCCCTTTTTTAAGTCGGAAAATAATTTTATAAAATGAATAAAACATGTACATGTTCTCCGTTGCTTCATGCATAACCTGGTTAAAACCGACGCAAAGATAGTGACAATCTCTCAAATTCTCCCAACCTTTCCCCTCGATCGGTTTCCACCAGGCTATGAAGGCACAGAGAACAAATTATTGATCAAGTATTGTTTTACTCGTTTAATCTTTCTCTGCAGTGTTTTTTTTTCAACAATAGTTCATAACATTCCATGCAAAGCACAACTCAGCAATATTAAATAGCATTTTAGATACATTTTTACTGAGCATTGCTTCTTGTCTATAGAGAGAAGGCAATACTGTAAAGTGCATGGAACATTCAGTCGTCTTACCTCGCTACTAGCACAACATACTCCCATACAGCCAATGATGGATCCCGCGAAGGAAAGAATGGATCCAAAGGCAGACAAAATGACCACAGCAATGAAAGTTGCTTCCACAGCGTATACCCAGTCACAGTTTTCAACTAATGGTTGGGAAGTAATCGAAACAGTTAGGACAGGAACAGCTGTGGCACTGAATAACAACAATAACCTCTTTATACACTGAAAACAGCAACATCAACGCAACATTGTAACAACAATAATCTCTTTATCCACTGAAAACAACAACATCAACACAACAGTGTAACAACAATAACCTCATTATACGGCTGAAAACAACAACATCAACACAACAGGGTAACAACAATCTTTGCGGTCTATAAATAAAGCCCCGTCTATATACACAAGCAATTTTTTCTTGACAAGTTTACTTGTCAACTTTCACTGCTCGTTTAAATGATCAACAAGTTTCACTTTACAATTTACAATTGACAAGGGTATCTAGTGCTCGTGTAGACGACGACTGCAAGTTTTCCTTGACAAGTTCACTTGTCAATTTTTACTGCTCGTTTAGATGATTAAAAAGTTTTCCCCTACAATTTTCTTTTAACAAGGGGTTCTAGTGCTTGTGTCAGTTTCCTTGACAAGTTTTCATTTACTAAATCACAATATCGTTGCCACATTTTCCTTGTTGTCCGCCTACACAAGCAAATTTCAGCTTTTCCTTGACAAGGAAAAATATCCACTTATCTCCATCTGCATGAGCAATTTTTCCTTTTCAAAGAACTTTGTCATGGAAAAATTGCTCGTGTGAACGAGGCTATTGAGTACATATATAAGGTTCTTACAATTAATTAAAATGCCTTTTATGCACAACTTCACTCTAACTTGTCCATAAAAATGAAGATGAAGTGGCTAAGACTTGTTGGGTGATACTAAAATAGCAAGACCTCTTTGTGTCATGGACACCAATCAAATTCCCGAGTTTGCATTCGGTTTCATAATCTAGTAACTCGAGGTGTGATAGTTGTGTAGAGATGACATTTCTTAAGGCGTTAGCTTAGTATTTTGACAACTTTCATACGCACACAACGACCAATATTTAGTTATTAGTTCAAACTTAAATTATATAAGACACTCACCTTCCATGGGCAATGTGTGACCTCTGCAAACACACCTATTTCGGACAGTGTCACAGGATGATTCAACCCATCCAATGACGAGCTGCCAAACAAGCCATACCAACAAAGCCAATACACACTGGACCGCGAGCAGAATGATTTCCAAAATGCAGAGAACCAAGAAAAATATCATCTGAAAAACGAAAACATAGGCAGTCTGCGTCATTTACTGTAGGAATTAAAACTGGTTGTTTTCTTTCAAAAGCACAATTACAGTTCAATATAGTTTTATTTCGTTCATTTCTTTCCAAGACAAGACTAATGGACTTTCAATTAGTCCCGCAGGGCAGACGTAAAAACGCAATTTATGTTTTTCTATTTTTTTTTTTAAGCAGCAAACTGCAACTCTAATCATTTACCTTTGGAGTACACTTCTTTTCTACAAGAGCGTCTAACTCTTGGGCAGAAGTTGATTGTTCTTAAATGTTTTAAGAATTTTTTAACTGATAATTGTTAGTATTAGGTAAAGAATTTGTGAATTGGAAAATTTGATTCCATGTCTGACAACTGTTGGTATAATTTCCTAACTGGCCTGTACTTATTTATGCAAGCAGTTTTATTGAGTTTACTACTATACTATAGGAATAATAAGGGTTAGTTTGCATGCATAACTATAAGTATGCGCCATCTATTGGCAGTAAAGGAAGTTTTTGCCAATACTTTTTTTAAAAAAGAAACACGTGCTATGTCGTTTTGAATAAGGGTATAACTTCAAATTGTGTAACTATAAAATTCACATTCAGAATTGTTGCTTTGACATACGTAATGCAAGAAGCAAATTATTTTAAAGGCGATTTTTCTGAAAGTTCTTCGCTCTACAATTTTGGAAGGGGTTTGCTGTAAATTTTAAGAAAAAGATCGTATACATTGAATTGAATGATAATGAGTTAATAGGTTGCTAAGATGAAATTCGGTAACACTGAATTTCATATATAACATTGATGTTTTGCTCAACCGATAACCTTTCCCATGCAAACCCATGCAATTTGTAAACTCTTTTTAAGCTTGCAGAAAACCATTAAGAGTCTTAATTAGGAAAGCAATCGTTATATATGTTAATTACAAGCCTGCCTAAATCAGTAAATGATAGAACGTCGTTTCTGAATTAAGCAAGAGAAGTTTTATGTTATACTTTGGCGTCAAATCTAGTACTCACCGCGATCTTGTTTAATTTGACCCATGTTACAATGCCAAGGATACCTGCTATCACAATCTGGATTTAAAAAAAGCAAACAAATCTTTGAATTTATTCAACTAGCAGTAAAGTAACAACAACAATAGTTGCCAAGAAGAAACTGCATGACATTCAAATTTAAAAACTAATTCAGCAGTTGTTGAAAATTCTTTTAATTTGTTTACACTAACTAGAAAACCTAGCGCTTTATAAGAACTATAAATAAGTTTTTACTGTGTAAGGAAAGCAAAGTGGGAAAAAATAAACTTTTTTTATCACTGAACACCTGGTAATTCATCTGAAAGCTGTTTTTCTATTGCCCGTTAGCAACAAGAAGTGTGTTTGTTTCATTGGCACATTTTACCGTAAGAAAAGCCAAAAAACATCCAAAGGTTGTTTTAGAGAACATTTGCACTAACAAATTAAATCAATTGAACATGGTTACATTTAAGTTTGGTTTGCAGTTCCCATTTGTTACTAAAACAAGATATTTTAGTAATAACATTTACTAACTTCATGTTTTCCTTCAAATAGAAAGATAAATAAATTCTATTTACGCTAGCATTAATGGTATTAGTTTTTTGCATCGAAAAAGTAAATAAACGCTTTACAACAGAAAAAAAAACAGAAATGAGATTAAACAAACTTGTGCTGAGATTTGTCTCTTACCCCGATACCAGACCAAAGCCCTGTTCCATCACCTCCTCCGTAGCTTATCCAAACGAAACCACATATGACTATGGCAAGGCCAAAACACAGCAACAAGATACCAACGATGCCTGCAGCTTTTGCTTTTCCTGGTTCAACATTTGCCATGATTGAAAGTAAGCAGTCGAGCCCTTAAAAAACGCATTAACGCAAGTTCTCTTTTTTTAAAAATGAATTTTAAAATTTGTATGCGTGGGAGTAGATGAATAAATTAGAAGCCATGCATGGCAACGTTAGGAAAACAGATTAAATGTTTTTGTTCTGTTTCCTAGCAACACCACATAATTGGCATAAACATACTTAAAGGCTCCAAACTTTTTTTTGTTCTAAAGCGATAAACTTTATTTATGATTTTTCTAAAACAATAAAACACTATTTTTTCTTATCTTACATGCTGTGTAATATTAAATTCTGTTAAATTTTGTTTTTCTTTATTTAACTGTAAACACTTCTTTTTAATAAGAATCTAGAGACTCGATTTCCGAAATTTTAAGGCTCGATTACTCGACCACTCTGGTTTCACTGCTTTGACAAAATGAGAACCCATTTTGAAACTATTATTTAAGAATTTTTCAAGAATTAAATAAAGCTCAAATTGCCATAATTTTAAGAATCGCTAGGCTCGGGAAAAAAATTACGATTCTTATTAAACAAAAGTGTGTATGCACCATTGCCTAGAACTTATATAGTTTTGCATTTTTTCTATTTCATTTTAAAAACCTAATGATGTTGTCGAGATGACAATGAAAAGTTGTCTTTTTCAGATAGTTTTTGTTATTAAATCTTTTATAGTATTACAACTAAATACAGCACAACGTAAATCTGAAATCATTTTTCTATTGAAAAGAAGCTAGGATGTTCACTGGTTAGAACCACTATGACAATCGCTCCATTAGCATACAAAACAGGTCGTCGAACTCCGTGGAGTGATTTTTGTCTCACTATATTTAGTTATAAATGCTTCAACTTCATGCTAACGTTCCAAGTCTCGTTGCTAGCGCTAACATCGCTTCAAACTCTCCGGCTTTGTTTCCGAAGCTTATTTTCTGACCCAAGGAGAGTATACATTTAAATATTGCGAAAAAATATGTGTGAAGTTATAAAAAAAAGCATAAAAAACAGACCTTAGCCTGCGTCGCAGCCAGTCTAAACCTCCGCTGACCTCCACCGTCTGCACCGCAGGCTAAATCACTTTTGCCTGATCTGGTTTTGCGAAAGATAAATAAACTGAGTAATAGAGAAAGCATACCATTTGCGCCATAGTAAATGATACAACGGATGAAATTTACCAAAAAGAACTTACCAAAACGTTTTTGAAACAATGTTATTGGAAATGTCTTGCACTCCAGAGCATATGCAAGCAGGGAAATATAAGGAAAGAATTCATATTATCTTTTTGTACGACAGTTGCTTAGGCACCGTCGTTTATATGGAGAAGAGTTGTCTCGAGTAGAAAAACCACCCGTCTAACCGAGTTATGCTGAACGAACTAGCTTCCCGTACATTTCATTTTAAAGCAACGCGAACTGTTAATATGAAAAACACAAGCTTGAGTCGACTAGAAGGGTCATTGACTAGTTAGGTGAGCCACTTGGTTTTGAAGATAGGGTTATCTTTCTAGCCGGGATAACTTTTTTCAATGTAAACACTTTGGCTTGCTTTCCCAGGTTAACTCGGTCAATGATTTAATACACGGAGCATATGCGATCAAGTGTTACTGTTGAACAGTGACGGGAAAAAAGAAATTTACTACCATGGTTGTCGGACTCCTGTTTAGGCTCTTACCAATAGTGCTCGTAAAAAAAGCATTAAATGCTTAAAATAGTGCTTGTTTTTTTCCAAAAAAGTGCTAAAATAATACTAATTTTTTCAAAAAATGCTCGTGGGTTACATAAAAATGCTCACTTTTTCAGATTTTTTTAAATATAGAATGTTTCATTTTTCAGATTTTCAGATTTTCAGTTACATTTTTCAACAACAATACGTAACGATCAATGTTTTTTTGCCATTAGTCAAATACAACGTTAAAGGTTTTCTATAAATCATCCATACTATTGATACCAGAAGTTATCATCGCTTGTTATTGAATCATCATTACCCATACTAGAAGTTAATCATCGCTTGTTGTATTGGGTCATCACATTTGCTTGCAGATGATCAACTAAGGCGTGCTCTTGTTGATCGTTGAATGAGAACTAGAGAATAGAGAATACCCTTTCGGCTTCAGCCAAGGATGGCTGCACCAGCAGCATCTTTCTTCACTACAGATGCCCAATGAGGGAACTGATCCTTGTGGTTGTGCCACCATGTACCTTGCGCTCTTTGTGTTGATAACCACTTCTTCAGTGGCAGCTAAGTAAGCAGGGAGTTCAGTTTTAAGGCCGTTGATAATTCCATCATCATCGAGAAAAGGGAAGATTCGCAAGGCCTCTACTGATTGCTGAGTTAGCTTCAGCCACTGGACGCTGACAGGACACGTATAACTCGCAGCCTTGAACGCTGACACTGTGTTATGTAGTTGGAAATTGATCGAAAATCCAAAATAATGCTAGCAGTGCTTTTTGGATAAACTCTAAAACAAAAATGCTCGCGAAGCCAAAAAATGCCAAAAAAAATGCTAGCACTATCGGTATGAGCCTACTCCTGTTATGGTAGAATCAAACATTGGCGGCAGTTTGAAAGAATACAAAACAATATGTAAATTAAATGCCATCGACTCCAGTGCGGATAAAATACAACTCTATGTACATGCAAGTAAATTGTACTTATTAGTTACGTTAAAAAAAAAAACTTCAAAAGTCTTAAAAAGCCAAGCTTTCATAAACAATGTTTTTTAAAATATATGTGGATGCTCTGGTTGTTTTATCATAAAAACGATTGTTAAAGTTATATCTGCCGGGACGGCAACCCTTCTACACGGTCGGTACATTTCTTCTCTCGACAAACAGGACTTTAAGAGAAGGACTTGGAAGTATAGTACTCGTTATATAAGTAGATTTTAAAGAAATTATTTAACTGCGTCAACAACCAAGAACAATACGTAATGCAGACAACTTTCCAAAGTTGAAAAATTTACGACTATCTCCGTAAACAATAAAAGGACTCAAGCAATGGCCCTTCGTCAGAACAATAGAGTACCGAAGTGATGACGTCACAAAAAGTTTATTTGTGAAATCACTATTTTGGTTGTAATATTCAGAAAGATCAAGATTAAAAATGCCTCCATGCAGAAATTTAGCATTTTGCCACCGATCAGTGATGAGATATTGCCACGGTTTTGCTCTGATGACCTCATATAAATCGTTATAAAAATTGGCTTGGTTCCTAAGTTAAGAGCACAAAGTAACACTATCGCTACCTTATGCTCTTTACGATAAGATAGTCCACAACAGCAACTCACACACATTCAAGATATCAAATATGTTCTCATTAAACAGTCAAGACCCAATACCACATCTATCGCTACTCTTAATTTCTTAACATAAGATAGTTCATGGGAGCAACTAACATGAAATAGTCAAATCCCACACCACTATCGCTAGTAGTAATCTGCAGGGACCCGAACACACCTGGACTCGCTTTCATGTTACCAAACTAGGAACTTGAGGGGGTGGTAAAAAGGCTTTGGGATGGTAGGAGGAGGGTTGAAAAAAAGGTGTGAGAGGGCTGGGTAAAAAATCCAAATAAGGAAATGGGTTCCAAATATTCAAAAAGAGCCAATGAACGTGCAGGAAGGGAGTATAAGAAGGAAAGGAGAAAAAGGAATTAGATGATAAGCAAAGATGTATTCTACTTCTCGTTTTAGTGATTTCAAGTACGTTCCTTGGGAATGTATTGTAAAAAAGTATGAAAATCCATGTTGTATGGCAAAGTGTCGACTGAATTTATTAAATTATCTTAGAAAATTGGAAACAGAATAGAAATAATGCCACCCTATCCATGCTGCGCGACGAAATCAGAGTCTACAACCACGGAAAGGGTGAACTGCAATTTGCTAAAGACAGAATCTTTGAAGACAGGATTTCGGACCGAATGGTAATGGATCTGCTTCATCCCAACTCTTTCAATGGAGGTGTGACATATCATCCGTACGCCTTTCAATAGTTTAGCGTGAGTTCCATCAAGCAAATCAGCAATGGAGAATTTTCCTACCGCACTTTGGAATTGGTGCACAACACCAAAGGCAAGGACGCGTAGGATATCGCCGCTTACTTCAAGCTGGAGGAATCGTGTCGAAAGGAAAAACATGCATGATCACGCATGAAATGTGGGGTCAGAGAAGGAACTGCACGTTGTTTACATATGACAACACTGCTAATGGTAACGCGGATAGATCGATGCTCAATCCCAAGAAAAAAGGAGACTTGCGTCTAGAAATCAAATTTGGTGCTGCAAATGGTTACACCATCACGTCATTATCTGGGGCGAGTTTGAAAACCTATTAAAGATAAGACCCGACGGTGCCGTGCTTTACGACATTCGTGGATAAACAGAGCAAGCAAGAAAATGGAGTGGATGGCTGTCATGAATCATCAATTAACTGGACTAGCAGAAAACGTTACAACCGTACTTTGGAGGCGTGTTTCCTTCCGAAAAACCTCCTTCGAAACCAGTCAAAGGACGTCCGCAAGGTTACATCTTGAACACAGAAAAAAGCAGGACAAGAAGGAATGCACTGGGTTGTCTTATGGACCGACGGCATATTTTGTGAAAATATGGATAGCTATGGACTTCCTCTCAAGTTGTATCCCAATGATGACATCAAGCATTGGCAATTCATGGACTCCAACTGACAGAGTTTACAATCGATCAACAGTATCATAACTATGCTTTAAAATATTTAGTAGACCGTAGCAATGGCAAAAGCATGCTTGCTTTTCTAGAACAGTTTAATCCGCACGATTATGTAGGTAATAATAGGAAAATAGACGCATGGATGAAAATGAAATTTAAATCACACTTAAATAAATGATAATAAAAAAAGATAATGTCATTGAAATGTGAATTCGTATGATGATGTTTCGCACGCCAGCTAGTAGTTTGATTGGGGGACCGTCTGGGTGCGGTAAAACCACATTTGTCACCAAATTACTTGCGTTAGCGTCAAAGCATTTTCAAAACATGCCACCAACATTCATTACGCTTACGGGTCATGGCAGAATAATTTCAACGAGTTAAAGAAACAAGGCATCACTTTTTATCAAAGTTTATCGGAAAAGGGGGATTTTGCTAAATTGCATTGTGCGATCGTAGCAAGGGAGGGGTTCTCGTCTTGGACAATACGACATACGCGAATTAAAGAAAGGCTTCTTCCTCCACTTCTTCAACGTACCTGCCAACCAGTGTTACGTTGGTCCCATTCCCTCTAAGGATATGTATGGTCCGCATTCCATGAGCTTAAAGAAATGGGCAGAATTTGACACCTGGTACGAGGAACGCCTCCATGACTCCAACTACGTCTTTACCTTTCAACACGAATTAAAAGAATGCTGGCTTTCCGAGGTGAAACTCTTGAAAGCGGGTTGTCTTCGCTTCCGTGAGTTTACTCACATTGCCATTGCCCATTTTATTCCTTTTTCGAAGATCACCATCGCTTCCGCCTGCAGTTGGGATTTGAGAAAAAAAACTTTTAGAGCCCAATACCATTGTCACGGAACCTTTGCTTGTATGGCGCAGGAAATCGAATCATTCTGTTGCAGCCATGGAGTGGTTGCTTATGAAGAACAACGGTCGGGAGAATTGTTACAACATACACGAAATGCCGGAGAATTCCGTATTCCGAATACCCCGCACAAAGCAGATGGCAACTACACTCCGACCCAAACAATCTATGAATTCTACGGGTACTTTTGGCGTGGTTGTATGACCTGTTGTCCCCAACGTACGGAAACTCATCGACGTCTCCTCAACAGAGCCATGGACGATGCGTACCAGACTCTAGAAAAACGAAAATCCCTCTTACGAAGTCAAGTTACACGTTCCGCGACATCTGGGAATGCGAGTGGAGTCGCAAAAAGAAGCACGTTCCCGAAGTAGCCACTTATGTTGCCAATCTACACTTGTAACCTCCCATGGATCCTCGAGATGCTCTTTTTGGAGGAAGAACCAATTCCATTCGGCTCTACGCTCAAACAGAACTAGATCTTATCCGTTCATCAACAAGACGGCGCGTTATCCCATTGGTCATCCTGAATTTATTTACCAACCTGAAAGGCGGATATGTCGGCCTATTTTGGTATTGCGCTGTGCAACATTTTGCCATCTATCGAGCTCTTTCATCCGGTGCTGCCCTACCGCTACGCCTCCAAACTTACCTTTCCACTATCAGAACCTGCATCCAGGAAAGCATTGATCTCCCGCTCCTTGACAAAGATTATCGCTGCTCCCACAGTCCGTCAGAGCGACCCCTCATGGGAACTTGGTGTACTCCCGAACTGGAATGCGCTTTAAGAAAAGGTTATTAACTCCTAATCTTGCATGAAGTGTGGCACTTTCCTCAAAGTAAAACGGGTCTATAATTACAAAAACAAATCAGTTCTACTCCTTTTTCCTTTTTTAAATCACAGTTCATGCTATGAATATGACCTTGCACATCGGTTGACTTTTCATTGTTTGATTAATACCTCAGACAAGTTTTGCAGAAGTGGAAGCATATTTTTTTTGTCAAAATGAAACGTTTCTAGGTCAAATCTTTTAACCGTATCCAACTCCCAACCTTTCCGCATACCTACTTGATCGCGTGAAATGTAATATCGTTCAATTTCCATATCGTTAATATATAGTAAATACGGATTTCTCTCCCCTACTCAATACCTCCATTGTGTTCCATCGTCTACCAAATGCCATATTGTACCACTTATCCAAAGCTATTTCTCGTAAAACCACTGTGCATTGTACTAGTCTTCTGTTGCCTTTAGCCGCTTCCAATAATCCACTAAAATGTCTAACGCTACCGTAAATGAGGCCACACTTCTACTTTCTTTCTAAAGTCCATACTCGGTTGCGCCAGTTCTTATACTGCCTCTACAGTCACCTTTTCTAAATCTCTTAAATAGGTAGTCGTTTATAGGCTCATACCGATAGTGCTAGCACTTTTTTGGCATATTTTGGCTTCGCGAGCACTTTTGTTTTACATTTTATCCAAAAAGCACTGCTAGCATTATTTTGGATTTTTGATAAATTTCCAAGTACATAACACAGTGTCAGCATTCAAGGCTGTGAGTTATATGTGTCCTGTCAGCGTCCAGTGGCTGAAGCTAACTCGGCAATCAGTAGAGGCCTTGCGAATCTTCCCTTTTCTCGATGATGGAACTATCAACGGCCTTAAAACTGAACCCCCTGCTTACTTAGCTGCCACTGAAGAAGTGGTTATCAACACAGAAGAGCGAAAGGTACAATGATGGCACAAACACAAGGATCAGTTCCCTCACTGGGCATCTGTAGTGAAGAAAGATGCTGCTGGTGCAGCCATCCTTGGCTGTAGCCGAAAGGATATTCTCTATTCTCAAGTCCTCATTCAACGATCAACCAGAGCACGCCTTAGTTGATTATCTGCAAGCAAATACAACAAGCGATGATTAACTTCTAGTATGGGTAATGATTCAATAACAAGCGATGATTAACTTCTGGTATCAGTTGTATGGATGATTTATAGAAAACCTTAAACGTCGTGTTTGACTAATGGAAAAAAACATTGATCGTTTTGTTGTTGAAAAATGTAACTGAAAATCTGAAAAATTAAATATTCTATGTTTAAAAAAATCTGAAAAAGTGAGCATTTTTATGTAACCTACGAGCACTTTTTGCATTATTTTAGCACTTTTTGGAAAAAAGCAAGCACTACTTTAAGCATTTAATGCTTTTTGTACGAGCACTATTGGTAAGAGCCTAGTCGTTTACCAATATCCCACCTCTCACTTGACATCTTTGCTTATCATCTAATTCCTTTATCTCCTTTCCTTCTTATACTTCCTTCCTGCACGCTCATTGGCTCTTTTTGAGTACATTTCCTTATTTGGATTTTATACCCACCCCTCCCACTAACCCTTCTCCTACTCTTCTAAAGCCTTTTTACCACCCCCTCAAGTTCTTATTTTGGTAACATGAAAGCGAGTCCAAGTATGTTCGGATCCCTGCAGATTACTACTATCGCTACCTCATATAGTTTATGATAAAATAGTCCACAACAGCAACTTAAATACATTTAAAAATGTTCTTAGTGGAACACTCAAAACCCCTTCTCACCGCTATCGCGACCCTATACTCCTTAGAAAAAGATAGTCAACAACAGCAACTCACACACATTTAAGATATCAAAAATGTCCTCAACGAAACAAGCAACACCCAATAACACTGCCATCGCTTCCCCTAATGTTTTAGCTTAAGATCGTCAAGAGCAAGTAACATACATTAAAGACAATCAAATATGTCCTCGGTGGAACAGTCAAGACCACAAATTACCTCTATCATTACCCTGTATCTTTGTGACAAGATATTCCACAACAGCGGCTTATTAACATTTAAAATATCAAAAATACCGTAAGTAAAACAGTCAAAAACCAATACTACTTCTATCGCAATACTTATTTTTAGCTCGTGGAGCGAGGTACTCGTGGAACGAGGTATTGTGGTGGTTGGGCAACCGGAAATCACTAGATAACGCGTAAACAATAGAATTAACGGAACCAATGATATTAAAGTATTTTTCTTCGGAAAATCTACGATCACGAAGATTTGGTGATTTGTTTTCGGAAGCCAATCACAAGAGGTTGTTTTCATATGAAAAGCCACCCAGTCTTTGGTTCAGTATTCAGGTGTCAATTTAGCGTCTGGGACATTTCACGTGAACTGACCTTCAACGGTTTTTCATGCTTGTTTGTACTCAATTCTTAAATTTCTTCAACCTATTTCCTGGGAAAGAAAAAGGGATAAATTTCGCTTTGGAAAATGCAAGTTTGAGCTCTCTGGAGCTTTTGTAACGCAGATGCGGTCGGCGAGAACTCGCAAGATTTCCTCGAGTTGTCCTTGTTAGGAGGTAAACATGGACGCAAATGGATTTTGACCCAGGAATGGTTGGTTTGATTTTTTGTCCTTTGTTTAGTGTTAAACACTTTAAAACATTGCATTGACTCGGGGATATTGATTTTTCCTTTAAAAAATGCTACTTTCAACTCTACATGTTTTTTAATTGTTGAAATAAAACTGTCCGAGCATCGCTTTCCCTCGCGCTGATATCGCCATTTTTGTTGCCAAAGCCAACACGTATCAAATACCTGCTTGTAAATTTACCCGGTTTATGTCTATTTGCTTACATTTTATAATTTCAAAAAATGTCATTGACTCGAGAAAAATGAATTCTGCGTTCATTAGTGTAAAGTTTGTGTCAGTGGGTGTTGTAGCTGTTCAGATAAAACTGTCCGAGCAAGACCTTACCTCTTCTCAATGCCGCCATTTTATGTCGCCAATCAAACATGTACAAACACCAGCTTGTAAGTTTACCGAGTGTATGCCTACTTGCTTACATTTTATTACTTTAAGATATGTCATTGACTCGAGATTAAGAAATTCTGCGTTCATTGGTGTAAAGTTTGGGTTTGTGTGTGCTATGGTTGTTCAGATAAAACTGTCCGAGCAACTGACAACAATTCTAGCATGAATGCCATCTTGGTGTTAAATGACTAGTTTAGCGAACACTTCCGTTCGAGCACTGTAGAATTATTTTGTCATTTTTGAAATAAATATTTTTATATACAAATTCTTGCTTCAAAAGATGTCATTGACTCGAGAATAATAAATTCTACGTTCATTAGTGTGAAGTTTGGATTTGTATGTGTTATGGTTGTTCAGATAAAAACTGTCCGAGCAACTGACAACAATTTTAGCATGAATGCCATCTTGGTGTTAAATGACTAGTTTAGCGCATTGGTGTAATGTTTGGGCTCGTGGGTTTTATGGTTGTTGAGAGAAAACTGTCAGAGCAACTGACAACAATTCCAGCATGAATGCCATCGTTAAATTGAATGACTAGTTTAGCGAACACTTCCGTTAGACCGCTGTACAATTATTCTGAAATAAATATTTTGTATTCAAATTGAAGCTTCAAAAGATGTCATTGGCTCGAGAATAATAAATTCTGCGTTCATTGGTGTAAAGTTTGGTTTTGTGTGTGCTATTGTTGTTCAGATAAACCTGTCCGAGGAACTGACACCAAATCTAGCATGAATGCGATCTTGATGTTAAATGACGGCGGGAGGGTCGTTTTTTTTGGGATTTTTTTAATCTTTAATGCATTTATAGGCACGTGAATACTAAGGTGCTAAAACCCTTTAGTTAAGGCGTTTTTTATCGGATTTTGAAAATATATTAGACAATGAAATTGTTCTTATGGTTTATCATGTATAGATTTACATGCAAGAAAATTCAGTGTATAAAAATTTCATTGCGATATACATGTTACACGTTGTGAGCCCATCTTTGTCGCGAAATGTGCGATATCCATGGTCACGTATCTTCATTCTTCAAAAACACTTATAAAAATTGAGCGGACGACCAAAAAGGAGGCGGGCGGGTATGGGCGAGAATTTTTTTTTATTTCGCTTATAATTAATATAAGAATTACAATTAATGACGCACAGATTTCTGAAATTTATAAGAAATTTTTAAGAATCATGCTTAGGCTCAATCACTCGACAATTCTGGTTTCACTGCTTCAACAAAATGAGCTTGGACCTATTTAAGAGCTGTTTAAGAATTATATAGGGTTCAGAATGTCAAAATCTTAAGAATCGCGAGGCTCGGGGAAAAAATTATGATTTTTATACAATAAAGTGTGTAGGGTGAAAGTACTCCATTTATCGTGTTTATGTAAAATATTTTTTTTTTATTTTCAAATTACGGTTTTAAAAAGCATCAGTGCCTCGAAAATAAAATATTCTGTAAATATATGTTTGTACGTGTTGTAGAAGTTCAGATAAATCTGTCCGAGCAACTGATAACACTTCTAGCAAAATACCGTCTCGTGCACTTATGGTGCAACAGTAAAGAGACAAACTGTCTTTATTTACATTTTTTGCCATTGTTTTCACAGTATTTTTATTATCACGGGCGGGATAAGCTTCTACGTTAAACTGATCTGGTTCCCTGGTCCCCCCATCGCATTTCGATGGTATTATCCTTTCATAACAGATAACAGTATCCTCATATTTGAAACAAGTACACTGTTACCTATTATGCAGGGGGTATCATCCAGTGACCAACTGGACTCATTGTTGCCAGGATAAATACATCTATTCTAATTTTTTAATGATATTTATTTTAAACAATCTAATTCATAACAAATTTAATCACGTTCCCATTAAATGTGTAATAATTTTTTGTTTCCCTTTTTTGTCGCCTCTTTGGGCCAGTGTTTCTGCATTGTTTCTTGATGTGACCAATTTTGTTACAATTGTAGCATCGTTTCAGTGGCCTTCTCCGACCATATCGCTCCTCTGCTTCCCTTCTGCTGATGTCTTGAGGGCTCCAACTAGTAGGAGCAGTAGGAGCAGAAGCACTTATATTGCAGCTTTCGCTCGTAGTATTTGTGCTTTCGTTCTTGCTCCTACTAGTTAAAGCAGAAGCTCCTCTGTCTCTACTTCCGATCTTCGAGCTCCTATCTTTGCTCTTGCTTCTCGAAGGAGCAGTAGGAGCAGAAGCTCTACTGTTTCTTCTATATCTTCCACTGCTTGTGCTTTCTCTGCTTCTGCTTCTACTGCTCCTTTCAGACATTTTCTAAAATCAGACGGCCGCCGAGCGGCGGTGTGCATTAAAACTAACACTACTAATATCTAAACACTTACGACAGGCATTTTAAAAAGGCACTTTGAACTTCATGCGTAGTAAAACATATATTTACACGACTCTTCTAAATCTTCCTATGACTTTAATCGTTAATTTCCTGGCCAATAAAGTTAAAAAAAAAATTGTGAGATTTTGTTGTAATAGACAAAATTACTTTTGAAATCAGCTTCTACAAAAAAATATGCAAATCTATCCAATGAAAAATTTTGCCTACATTTCTTACAAAGTTAATAGGAATAAACTTACCAAATAGTGACGCGAAGCTTGAGATGAGCAGAACTAACTTGGAGCTTACCGACTATATAGCAACTATATATAGTGTAGTAGTGTCACACCTACATCTACCTGCAGAGCGCACTAGGGCCTGTTTTGTTAAAATTA
Source organism: Zoanthus solanderi (assembly GCA_024336925.2). Taxonomy (NCBI): domain Eukaryota; kingdom Metazoa; phylum Cnidaria; class Anthozoa; order Zoantharia; family Zoanthidae; genus Zoanthus; species Zoanthus solanderi. Next base: position 1,324 of record JANCMA020367205.1, on the reverse strand, counting down.
CCCCCCATCCATAATTTGTTTTAAATCCAGTTGTCTAACACCTCCATATACCACCCGGACCTTTCTTACTGAAACACTTCATATTACCCCAAACATTTATTACACCTCTAAATACCGGGCGTTTATTGCTAAGAGCTAAAGTTTCTCATCAGTTTCTCATCAGCGACCGCATTGCAAAACAGACGCCGCGTCAATTTTTTTTCTTTTTTTGTTCTTTTACAAATAAATAATAATGCTAAGAGAAAAAATTTTTCTACATTAGTTTGATAAAATCTTTTCCTGCAGAGAATGATCATATGCATATAAAGTAAAAATTAATAGAGAGATGCTGTTTTTTAATTGGCAATGGTAGTTGTGAAAGTCGAGAGTACGAAGTCGAGAAAAAATTAAAAGTAAAGATAAATGATATTTTTAAAGAACGAAAAATAACAGTTTCGAATTTTGTTTTGTTTGGCAGGGAACATGTTTGGACGACCTCCCTTATATCGGAAATTAAAACTGCTAATTAATTGACTGCTAAGTATGTCGACGGCTGTCAAATCGCTGAGATTCGGAATCGCCGCACACGTGCGGTTTTGAATTAAGGAATGAGGTCTTCATTCCAAGAGTACAATGCCAATGTTAGATTTTCCTTCAATGAAATCAGGCATAGACATAGATTCAATTCTCTGGAATTGGTCTACGACAAATCTGTATACTGAGCCTGATGCAGCTTGTACTGCATGTAAGCATTCTTCAGTTATGCATAACTTTAAGGTGGTGTGGTCATTGCCTGACGTTCTAGTCGTTTATTTAATGAGAAGAAGCAGAGGATCACAGGAAGTTGGCAGTACGCCTGTTATAATAAAGCCTAGATTGAACGTGCAAAAGATATTTGGTAAAAATTATAATATGGAAGATCATCCTTATTTTTTGTCTTCTATGTTGTTGCGAAAAGGTGACACACTAGATAGCGGACATTGGCTGACGGTCGCATTTCAATCAAACAATACCGCAGTGATGTATGACGATCACATCATTGACGTTTTTAATTCTGAAACAATTTTTAAGAGAGCCGATGTTATGAAAGAAGCTACGATCCTACTTTACACCAGAGGTAACAGAGCTGAACCGGTGAAACCTGGAAAATATTGCAACGATGCGCAAACGGCTTGGAAGATTGATCCAAAACGAGCCTCAGAAATTGAGAAAATTTGGAGCTCAAAAGAACATGGGAAACACTACAGAAACAGGACAACCGTGTATGGTCTGAAAACAATAGAACCGTTCAACTGGTTTAATGACACTATTATCAACGCCTTCTTGAATGCACTAACTTCTATAT